>PVLD010008323.1:0-84878 GCA_004027595.1 Dinomys branickii
TCTAAACCTATTGGAAGAGAAAGTAGGTAAAAATCTTGAAGACATAGGAGTAGGCAGAGAGTTCATGAACAAGAACGAAGCTGCAAGGGAAACATTTCAAAGAATCAATAATTGGGACCTCATCCTACTGAAAAGTTTTTGTACATCTAAAGAAATCACCAGCAAAGTAAAAAGAAAACCCACAAATTGGGAAAAAATCTAGCTGGCTGTCCCTCAGAAAAAGGTCTTCTATCTAGAACATACAAAGAATTTAAAAACATGTACCTGTCCAAATTCAAAGACCCAATCCAGAAATGGGCATCTGAGATGAATACACAATTCTCAGACAAAGAAATACAAATGGCAAATAAATATATGAGAAAATGTTCCACATCCTTAGTCATTCGAGAAATGCAATAAAAACAACATCGAGATTTCATCTCACCCCAGTAAGACTGGCCAGTATGAAAAAGTCATCCAATAACAGATGCTGGCAAGGCTGTGGAGAAATAGGGACTCTATTACTCTGCTGGTGGGAATGCAGACTGGTGCAACCACTGTGGAGAGCCGTTTAGAGATTTCTCGGCCAACTAGGTCTAGAGGTTCCATTCAAACCAGCTATTCCTCTTCTGGGTATTTTCCCAGAAGATCTGAAAACATCATATCACTCTGACATATGTGCACCCATGTTTATAGCAGCACAACTTGTAATAGCTAAAATGTGGAAGCAACCCAAGTGCCCATCCACAAAAGACTCGATTAAAAAATTGTGGCATTTTTATATAATGGAATATTATTCAGGTATAAAGAAAGACAGTTTTGGGGACTTTGTAGGCAAGTGGACAAAACTGGAGTCCATACTCATAAGTGAAATAAATCAGCGATATATGTACAAGCAACGTATTGTATCACTGGTGTAAGAACCCGAGGGTGGGAATATAAACTAAGAGACATGAAGGAAATCTGTTCTAAAACAAAGAACAGATGGGACGAAGGAAAGTAGAAAAGAAAAAGACAAAAATTTATGTATGTATATATGAATATGCATATATGCAGGAGGGCTAACATGGTTCTACTATTGTATTATATCACTTAATGCTAAGCAATAATCGATGACGGTTTATTTGATCAATCTTGTATGTCTGTATGTGTTATCCTGAACACACACTTCGAATATATCAATATGTAAAGCAGCAACTATTGGTGTTTTTTTTTTGTTGTTGTTGTTGCTGTTGTTGCTGTTTGCCTGTTTTGTTTTTTATCTTTGGATTTTTGGTTTTTGTGTTTTTTCTGTTGTTGAGAGGATTAATTGTCTGACTAAATTTGCATGTCTGTATATGGTTTATATATTTACACTTCGAAGATATCAATGGATAAAGCAATAACCACTGTTTAGACCATATCACCTTGTCTATAGATTAGTTGTGATTGTACTATTTTTTATGCTAATTGGTGTCTGTTTGTCAATATGTTTTTGTACTTTTATTTTTTTTAAATAAAAAAAAATAGTTAACCTATCAAAAGTAGGAACTGATGGAAGAAAAAGGAGCTGGAGTGGAATACGGGGACTGGGAGGAGGAGGGAAAGATATTTGAGTACCTTGTTCCATTCAAGAACATTGAATGCAACAAGGGTATTTTAAAGAGAAATTTGAGGGGCTGGGGATATAGCTCTGTGGAATAAGCGCTTGCCTAGCAAGCACAGGGTCCTGAGTTCGATCCCCAGTACTACAAAAAAAAAAGAGAGAAATTTGAGATCTGCCAGTATATATTTGTGACACAGTTAACTTCAAGCATCAATTTGAAGGGTGAGTTTTAGAATAACACTTAAATTGGCCAACTCCAAGTAAACAGATGAGCATCATAATAAGGGTGGGGCGTTTTCAATCAGCTGAAGGTCTGAAATGATCAAAAAGACTGAAGGAACTCCCAATCAAGAGGGGATACTCCAGCACCTGGTCTTCAAGAGGAATTGTGCCTTCCTCTTTTCCGGGTCCTGGGCCTGCCAGCCCACACTGCAGGGTTCATGTATTTACTGCTCACCCACCGCTGTGATGGCTTGAATCAATTCCTTGTAATAAATCAATCTCTGTCTGTCTCTCTCTTCTCTTCCCATGTATATTGTTAGTTTTTTAAATGGAGAGAACCAAGACTAATTCATTTTTATACAGGTTTTTATATTAAATCTTGAGTAAACTTAAAAAGATTACAAATTTAAATGATACAAAAAGTTTTTGGCATCAGAGAAGCTTAATTTGCAAGAGAATTAACTTTTACTCCTATTTTTAAAAGATGATTGTGTGTACAAAAGACATGCCTAATTGTTCCAGGAGCTGGGAAATGTAACAAATATGTCAAACAAAGTCTCCACATCCTGAGAACTATCCTCCTGAGCTACGTTCCTAACTCAGCATCTTCTGTGTGGACACAGCCGGCTTTCATGAAAATGTTTCTAGAGCGCTCATCTTGCTCAGCCTCTGTGTGCATATTCCAGGGAGGCAGCATGCTGTTCTCTCTAAAATTTGGCCCTTGGGATTGGACAGAGCACTCCAAGTGAGAGCAAGGCAGTGCCAGGAAGAGAACGCAAGAGAGACTGTGCTTTTTAAAGGAATATCTTCTGCATAAACTAAAATCCATGGTAATTTAAAAAATTTTCTTGAATCCATTGAAGAAGCTTCCCAAAAGAAGAAGGTTGTGTTATTAGTAGATTTACCACAATATGCTTAGCTAGTTATTCCTTTTGGGAATTAGGTATTACCTAAGGCTTTACAGATCAACAACATGGCCAATCACCATCACACAAACTATGAGCCTGAGTAAGGATCTGCTGAGGAGTTTCTAGAGACAATGGACAGGAAGGATCTGCTACTTGCCTGACTACTCCTAGAAACCTGTTTCCTGATGCCCAATAGCTATTTTTTCCAAATAGAAGGTAATACCTTCCCTTCAAAGTTCTGCAGTTTCCAGAGACTTCTAGCTCCACAGAATCTGATCCCTGTCCGATGAACCCATGGATACTGGCATGGAGTAACTAAAAGTTCTGTCCTGGCTGCATGTTCTGTTTTTGGCGGTACTGGGGATTGAACTCAGGACCTTGTGCTTGCCAGGCAGGTGCTTATTCCACTTGAGCTATATCCCCAGCCCTCTGGCTCCATGTTCTGAATATGATTCTAGGTATGAATCTGCAGAGAACAGAAAGATTGCCTCCTCTGTTTCCTTTCTCTAAGCACCGCAGTCTGAGGGTGACTACTGCCTAATGCCAGCAAATGTTGAATCATGTATTTTGTCCGTAGACAAATAGGGAAATAAATCTAGATCCTCACCTTTAAACCAACATTCCTAGTGCAAGTCCTCTGACAGGGGTGAATAGTTAATGGAGAGAATGCCCCACAGCGATCGCCACAGCATACTGAGGCAGATCAGCGCCTCTCGAATGAGCTGTCCAGATCACAGGCGGGGAACAGTGATGGCCACATCAATTTGATTGCTGTTGAGAAATCTCTGTCTACCTATTCATTTTTTTGATTTATGAAAAGGCATTTATCAAATGCCCTTTGGGCATCTACTCAGCCATGAACATAAATTTAAAATACAATAAACTCTTTGCTTTAACATTTTCTTCTAACAAACTGAGAAAAGAAAATGCTACAGGGAAATAGCATAACACAAGAAATCATATGAGCATTAGGCAGAGTCATTAAAAGTTGTACTTTGGGAAATATAAATGGATTTCTTTGGATAGTTAATCAAAATTAATTAAAAAGAAATCCCTCCCAGGCTCTTCTTGACCTCCTGTGTATGTTGCCCCAGGATTAGATCTTATGACAAAGCAAGGTTCCATCCATATCTCCAGGGAACATGTGGCTCACTGTTGATGTGTATATGAAGTGTGGAGTTGAGTTGTATAGACACACAAAATTAGAGATGATAATATAAGTTTTGTATCTTTGTGAAAACAGTGCAAATACCGCCAAAACTTCCTTTGCGATTTGGCTTTTATATATATATTTTGTCAATATCGGTGTCCTAACAATAGGTCTGTACTTCTGAAATTGCACTTGATATCAAAGGGAAAGCTGAGGCCGGAATGGAGGACCCTAACACACAAACCTGACCCTGGAACCCTCCCCTGGAACCAGAGAGAAAGTTGACCCAGCAGATGCAGAGGGATGTTTGATGGTCAGGTGGAGTGGGGGAGGTCGGTGTGACCAGAGCCGCCGAGGAGCAAGGTCAACCCTCAGCAACACTTCAGGTTTCCATAAAATATACATGGTAATAGTACAGAAGGTGTGATCAGAAGGTATGATGAATACTCACATAAAAATTTATTGCAGTAAAAATTATATTGCCGTTAATCCCTCAAAATTCTTCCCCTCATTGCACATGCTTTCCTCTCTTCTTGCCACTTTCTGAAGCAGTTTCCCAAATCCTCTTTCTTGAATGTCTTTAGCTGTATTGTGCTGGCTGACTTGACATCCTCAATCTAATCAAAGCGTCTTCCTTTCATGTTCATTTTCACTTTGGGAAAGAGTTGGGTGGAGCATGGGCCTTTCTAGACTGTGGAAACACTCATGGAAGCACAACAGTTGACGGCCCAGGGTTTGTTGCTCAATTGCATTGTGACCAATGAGTGGTGACAATTTCTCGTGGTTGACTCTGGTAAGGAACAGTCAGGTTTGTGCTGCCCAGCTGTCCCTGCAGAGTGCCTTGCCAAATATAAACTCCCACCCGAAGAAGTTGAGTCATGATCTCTGTGGGAAAACAGAAATTTCTCCTGAAAATAACGGTTTGCGTGGGAGGGGAAATATCTCACATCTTTGTGAGAGAGAAACGTTCAAAAATGCATCAAAGTTATCAGACACATCTTCAGTTTCACTTTTCAGATTAAGGCTTCCATCAGCTTCCATCAGCTGAGCAGACTCCATGCTGCTTGAACACATCACCCAGAGGGGGAAATTCATTTCCCCAAAGTTGCAGCAGCAAGGTGTGCTCTTGTGTTTGTGCACATGTGTGCATGTATGAAGGGTTGCTTGTGTCAGTATGTGTGTATCTGTGTTTATAAGAGTGTGTGCATTTATGTGTGTATGAGTGTGATTGTGTGTGTCTGTGATTACGTGAGCATTTATGTGAATGTGAGTACTTGTGTGTGAATGTATGTGTAGGTACATGTAAGAATGTATTTGTGTATCTTTATACACATGTGTGTAAATGTGAGAATGTGTGCATATGAACTTGTGAATGTGTACTTATGTGTCTTAGTGTGTAAGCCTGTGAGAATGTATATGTATACATCTCTGCACGCATGTGGACACATGTGAGTACTTGTAAGGAAGGTGCACGGGAGTGTGCACACACATGAATGTGGGTCCATGAGCATGTGGCCCTCTGATGCTGTGGAGTGGTAGCTCATGCTGTAGTGAAATCCAGTCTTTTAAAAGCAGAGAAAATGCTCGTTTGAACATGAAGAGGCCCTGGGCTCTCTGAAAACCACTCCTTGTGAGAGAACACTTCTTTCCTCTGATACCCTTACTAGTCACTCTGGGGGCTGGAAAGAGAGAACAGGTCACTGTAAAAGAGGGCTGCAGACTCTTTAGCAATTAAACTCTTCAGAGTAGTGACATGCGTCACTTAATGTTCCTTGGCAGATGGCCTTAAATCTGAATAGCACTTATTAATAATTATGTAGCTGTCAGTAACAGTAAGCTGGGAGAAAGCAAGGGCCCTTCAGTTTCATCTGCTGCTTCTCCCCCTAGTTGTTAATACAAAAATCCACAACAAAGTAGGAACTTGAAATGACCTCAGCCCCTGTACATTGTGCCCATCTGCCAATCACACAGTGTGCTAAGACTAGAGCACAGGAAGGAAAAAACTGAGCTGTCCTTTGGGACCTAGTAAAATATGCAATATGGTAATTTCTGCTCCTAGGGACAAAGTCCTATAGAGAAAGCCAAAGCAGTGTAGTTTACATTTTGATACATGACTGGGACATTTTTCGGAAGGGAAAAGAGGTAACTTAATAGAAGATCCTGAAGGAGTTAATAGTTCAAGAAAATAATTTGTATAATGTCTGTCTGTCTGTCTGTCTATGTATCATCTATGTATCATCTATCTACCTGAGTACCCAGTCATCTGTAAATTTTTCCACCTACAGTGTACACCCAGGCTGTCCACAAAGGGTCAGTATACTCTTTTGAGAATTGTAACTTACTGTATAGAGAGGGGAGATCCATTTCCGATGCTCACAGGGAAGGAGGAAGAAGGTCATGGTCAGGTCTGCCTCTTATGCATGATGTCCCAGTGCATCTCTTGGGAAGCATTTCTAGGGCCCCATTTGCACTCCACACACCCCCTGCAGAACAGAAATGCATATTTTTACAATTCTATTTTATAGTTCTATTTAAATTATGGGATTTGATCTGTACTTGACAAGACTAAGCTTGGGAAAGAGTAGCTGGCCAGTGGTGAGCATGCCAGGTAAGGAGGAAAAGCTCTACTTCCACAGATGTGTGTTTTCCAAGATTGATTCTGATCATTTGTACCACTTGAGAAAGGGAGGGAGGAAATGCAAGCCAGAGAGAAAGCACTTTAAAGCTGGCGGGAGGGATAGCCCAAGTTGCTTCAGGAAACATTGGTGTCCAATAAGGACACCTTATTTGTTAAGTTGGCGTTCAGTGAGGTACCTCAGAATCAGTGAGCACTGAAACTCAGGGCCTTTTCCTTTCTTTGTAGAGCTAGAACCATAATGCTTTAATGCAAGGGCCAGACCAAAAATATGGTGAATGATTAATTTATTACAGTAAAAGGTGGATTGCTATTAATCTCACTCAAAACACTGCCTGCTTTGAATACAATTATCTCATCATTCTTGCCACTTTCTGAAGCTGTTCTGGAAGTCCTCCCTGAGGAGTATCTTTACATGGTGTGATAAAAGATACGGTGAATGCCTCTGCTGAGTGCCATCCAACAAAATACAGGCTTGTGAAAATGTGGTGTGTCTTCTTCCTCTTTATTCACCAGCTCTGGAATTTTGCAGCTTCTGGCTCTTCCCCAAATTCAAGGGAATCATGAAAGGTAAACATTTTCAACTGATTCGGTACATCAAGTTAGCCACAATACCACAATTAAAGGCGTTTGTGAATGAGAACTTCTACAACTGCTTCATAAAGTGGCAAAAATGCTGAGATAAGTATGTTTAAAGTGAAGGGGAGTATTGTGAAGGGGTTAATGGCAATGTGTTTTTATTGTAATTCATTTAAAATGGTTTGCACCCATGACATTTTTCAAGCACGGCATCTTGGTTACTTTTCTCTCGTTGCTGAGACAAAATACCCAACACTCAAAATTAAGGAAGGAAGGGTTTATTTAGTTCACAGTTTGTGGAGGTTTCAGTCTATAATCAGCTGGTTCCCAGGCAGGGTGGCAGGACACAGGGGCAATTGTTCAAGGTGACACAAGACAGCGAAAACAGCAAGAACAAAAAGAGGGGGAAAGCAAGCCTCTTTTCCTCCCTTATATTACATGCAGGCTACCTGCCCGCACCATCTCCATGTCTTCCTCTTGCACAGGTACAAGATGTTTACAAAGTGAGGACCCTGGCCCCCTGCTGAGTCACTTAGTGAAGCTTCTCATTCTCAAGTCCACACATTGTATTGATCTTTACACGTGGCTCATATCTTCTCCTTTTCTCATGGACTTCAAGGCTCTAGGAAGAAAGCTAGCAAGTTCCAGAGGAGGTCGAAGAAACAAGGGAATAGAAGGTGTCCTTTGTGAACAGCTTGCCAGCCCAGAGTAGAGACGCAGCGAGTTAACAAGGAATGGATGTTAGGACAGAATTTAATGAAATTTAGAAAGTTCCTGGGAAGCAAGAGACTTCACTACAGTTTTCTTTAGGAGCAAGAAATTAGTAAAGTAGACAGTGTTTAGTGAGTTAGGTGAGCAGGAAAAATATTTCAAATTTTTATGCATTAAATGTAATTTTTAGAGTAAAGTATAACTTGGTGGGATTGTCTCATAGCCATGGAGTTTGACCAGCCATGGTATTTCTTTGGTTCAGAAGTTACATGATTAGATGTCACTTCCTGTTTTAGAGTACTGCCGTTCTCTTCAGTTACCTTGACATGAATACTATCTGTGGCTGTCCCTTTATGTCAGCAAACCACCATTTCTCTAGAACTCTGCAATTTAAGAGGCCTCAAATTAGAAAATTCTTAAAACAATATGGGCACGTGGGACTGAGGATTTTGTATGTCAGCAGCGATGATATTTACAATCAGGACAGGGAAGATACGGAGTGCTGTGTCCACCTCACAGGCAAACTCCTGAGAGGGAGGAGGCCACTCTCGTACCTAAAATGAGAAGTCACAAAACCAACAAATAATAATACAGTGGTACCTCAGATCAAGAACTTAATTTGTGTTACAGTTTAGGGGAAGATCAGCCACATTTCTGTGGGTGTAGGGAAGATGGCCACGATCATGTTTGTCACCCACTTCAGAGATCGCAAATAGAAGCAAAATTTTGTCAATGTTTTTATTGCAAACCAAATTGTTTGCAACAGAGTCATTCATGAAATGAGGCATCATTGTACTTCCGGAGCCTGTCTGAAAGCAGCCAGTGTATTGAGTGCTGCAGTGTAACTAGCCCTTCTTAAGGGCATGAACATGAACACTTCGCACTTCAGCAAAGCCTGGCAGAGGGAGGATAGAAATGGATAGCAAGTGCCATGGAAGTAGACAGGAAGAAAGCAAGTAAATTCTAACATGTTTCTAAACATCATGTGCTATGGTTGAGCCTATCTGGGATCCTGGGACATAGGATATGTATGCATAGTCACCCTAGACTTCCACAAGGGACAAGGAGGAGACTGGGGTCTTTTGGGAGTGGCACAGGCATGCTGGCAATGGCCAGCCACTGGCGTCCTGCTACAGAGTGTCACTTACTTCAGACCATTTCTATATGAAGTAAAAGCCCTAAGGTTCAGGCGGGGCGTACAGCTAACCTTGTCCCTCCAGAGTCCATGCAACTTCTATGCTTCTTGTAGGGGACAATTAGGAAAACACCCTGTGGTTTGAAGAAGTGGAAACTACCTTCATAGGACCTAGCACAGCCTGGTTACTACAGTATCAGGAGAGGACCCAAACACCTCTGTCTTTCCCAAAAGAGAAAAGAGTAAAATTTCTTGGGCCCAAGATCATAGACTAAGGCAACAGGTGCCTGCTGATGCTTGGACACTGCTGATGCTTGGACAAGGGGAGGAAATCTTTGTGGTGACACATCATGGACTTCCCCATGGTCGCAACAGCATGGGCCAGATACCCCAAGGAGACTCAGGCCCTACTCACTGCACACAGAGGATTGCCCGAGGGCACAGTGGGTCCTATTGGACTTCTGAAAGCCGAGGGTGGAGCAGAAAGACTGAGAAAAGCTCTCTGTCACTTGAGGCCCGATACTCAGCACAGAACAGCAGTAATGCAGAGCTGAAGGGAGGCAGAGTTTGGGACATTCCCAGTAACCAAAGCAGCAACAAAATGCAAGTCCAGGTCACCTCACTAGACTGAATCTGACTTCTGCACTAATGAAATTACAGAAGAAGGGAAAGCCCATTTTGCGGGTGCAAATAAAATTTATTTCAGTTGTACCATTTACTCTATACAGTAGCCTACATTCCAGAAAAAATGAGGGAAACAGAATAAAACTAAATATGAGAAAACCCAAGTGTCAAAAATAAAACAATCAGCAGAATATGATTAAGAATATGATTAAGAGGAAATGCATACTAAGGGTTATCAGACCATGACTGTAAAATAAGCATATTTATTCCTTTTAAAAAAGGAAATAAATACACAGTTCAACATTTATGAATATATGGGATTTTAAGAGACAGTTAGAAAGTATAAAAAACATCAAGTAGAAATAAGAGGAAAAAATTTATAAAATCAGAGAGGAAGACCCATTCCATGCAAACTAGTAGGCTGGAATTTAAAAGAAAATTAGTGAACTCAAAATTGTGCTACCAGACATCATAAAATTGGATTACATATTGAAGATAATATGGAAAAATAGAATAGAGCAGTCAAGGGTTCTTGGTAAACTTCAACTCTTCCTAACATAATTGGAAATAGTTGTAAAAGAAGGAAAGAGAGAAAAGAAAACAGGAGATAAAGGAATGAAAAGTTTACAAAAATAAATAAGAGAAATTAAACCATAGATCCAAGACCACCAAACCAAACCAGTAAAACCCAAGCAACCAAAGACAGTAGTACAGGGCACAAAAAGCACCCATTGTGTCCAGAGGATCACAAAGGATGAGCAGGGGAACTCCAAACAGAAACACATGACCATAGGGAACAGAGTGGACACAGGATAAAGTACTCCAATGGGAGAAAGACAGTCAACTCAGAAATCTGTACCCACAACAAGTCTTTTGACAGTCAAGGTGAGATACGGGCTTTGATGAAAAATCAACCTTGAGGTCACCATTGCTGTGAGACTTGTACCATAAGGGACATTAGTATAGACAGTTAGACATTAGACATGGAAGGTTGAGGAGCAAGATGGTAGCAGGAAATTTGAATCTAAGAAGAAATAAAATTTTCTAGCAACAGATAAAAGCTTATTTAAACACAATATATAGTTTATATTCTTTGATTATTTAGAAAAAATGTTTACAAACAAATTGGTGCTCCAGGTTGTCGCATTTAGGACATAGTGTGTCTACTACATAAATAGGGGTAAAACATATGCAACATCAGCAGGACAGAAGGGGTGGGGGACACAGAAGACGTTGCAAAGTTCTTGCAGGTTCTGAATGGGGCTGCGTTATAAGAAGTTAGACTGTGATCAACTGAGATCTATCTTTCATACCAGATCACAATTATTAGAGATAAAAATAAAATCATAAAATGTTAATCTAAAAAAATAGATGAAGGGAAGGAGTAGCAACAAAGAATAGAGAACACACAACAAAATGGTACATTCATATGATCATATTAATAATTACACTAACCTACAAATTTTACTCCTATGTATTTATTCAGCAGCCATGAAAACTTATGCCTACACAAAGCCTTGCAATAGAGTATGGGAAGGCTTCACATATTAGTTGTCTCAGTTATTACACAGC
Organism: Dinomys branickii; assembly: GCA_004027595.1. NCBI lineage: Eukaryota > Metazoa > Chordata > Mammalia > Rodentia > Dinomyidae > Dinomys > Dinomys branickii. Next base: position 11,101 of record PVLD010008323.1, read on the forward strand.
TGTGTACATTTACCCATCTTGTGTCAAACTATAAAGCCTAAAAGAATGCACTTATCAAGTATAAATATGCCACATTAAACCTCTCTGAAGAATTTCAAGTAGGTAGCAATGGTATCCCACAATCTATAAAACAAAATAAAAAGCAAAATATTAAAATAATTCTGTTCATTAAAATATGATGATCTTATCTACATTATCATTTATTCAAGATCTATTGAAATGAAAATTATAAAGCAGTTGAATAAAATGTGTTGACTATACTCTAGAAATTATATATTCGCTGCTATTATTAGAACAAATTAAGGAATGAAATAAAATTGTGGTACATTATGATGATCTAAATTTTTTACATTTTCAAATTTTATAAACAATATTTCCTTTAAAGTGAACAAGATCTAGATAGGTAATTTTAGTGTGATACTTCTCTGCTCCTTGAAAAAGCTGTTATTAAATCAATGTGTTTTATAATTTATGGCATGTTAGGATGAGGAAACTAGATAGTAATTCAGGAATAAAATGCTGCATGTTAGACCTTTAAGTGCACTTTGAATTAATCGACCACTCTTGGAAATGCAGGGCAACTTTAGAAATACACTGTGGTATGCACTGGGGTTTGATCTCTCAAGGCCAGTTAAAAAGAAGACTATGTGATGTTTGTTCTTTGTTCTCTCTGAAAGTTTATGTGAATTCATTTCATCTCCCATTCCTAAAGCCCTGTAAATTGGATTCACTTGTCTTAGCCTTTATCAGACATCTAAAAATACAGGCAAAGAGCTCTATTTGATGGCAGGACCAGTCCCAGATCAGGTTAATATTGAGTTGTCCTGCCTAGACACCGCTCTTTCATTTCAGAATGATTTATCACTGATATCAGAAAGCCCGTTGAAACAACTCTGAAATGGTCCAAGAAGGGTGGTTTAAGAGATTTTGCTTTTGGAGCTTGAAATTAACCCTGTCTTTATCGTCATTAGTAGACGAAATTTTTAGCTCCTGAGAGCTGGAGTAGAATGCCAGATCCTTACTCTCAAGAAGAGTTTTATTTGGTAAGCAAATTCTATATATACATAGTTTTCATTTCTGCTTTAAAACCTCCACAGATTATATATTATACCTTAGCATGTAATAAAAGGTGATGACACAAGATATTTTCAACATTGGCAGGAGAAAATGGCACTGATTATGAAGGACAGAGAGACTAGAAATTACTCATCTAAAAAATACAATTGGGTTGGGAGTTAAAAATTTGGGGCATACGCTCAAGGAGGCAGAGCCCAACACCCTCCCACACTCCTAAAATTCAGACTATGCACAATTATTTTCTTCTAAGGCATGCAGTATGCAAAGGTAAAGGAGATTAATTTAACATAAAGAACCTGACACACATTACCTCAGCCAGGTAATCAAGGTCACCCTGAGCAGTAAGGTCATTTTGTCAGTGTGGCCTTTTGTTAAGGTGTGGAAAGGACAGTACTCGGCCTCTGCAGTCTTCCTCCTCCAAATCCCAGACTACAGCCTGACGATGGCAAAAGCCCCGATGGGTTCCCCAAAAGGCTTAACCAGCGCTTCCTAAAATGTGCAAGATCATGAAAAACAAGGAAGGTCTGAGGAACTGTCAGAAGTAACACAGTGTATCTGCATGGGGTCCTGCACAACAAAAGGACATTAGGAAAAACTTAGGGAATCTGCATAAAGGAATAACAATGTACTGATTTTATTGGCTTCTTGTGGCAGTTATGCTACGCCAATGTCAGATGTCAAAGGACAGGGAAACGGGCTATGGGGCCTATAAAAAAATCTCTGTATAGTTTCATAGTTTTCTGTATTTCTGAATGTTTTAAATCCATTCTTGTAAAGCTAATTTTACCCTTCTTATCCATTCAATGATAAAATTATTTTATTTTGTGAATTTTATTTGTATGCCTTTTAAGCTCTTTTGATATTTTCACATTGCCTTTTATCCTCCTGCTCACATTTAGTGTTTCCTTTTCGTTACTTAGAAGAATTATCCTCTTCTCAGTGTCATCAATTGCCATATGCTCAGGACAATGTTTAGCACAATGTGTGGGTCCATCAGTGTTTCTATTACTGAGATTTTCCTATTAGAATCATGTTTAGTTTCTACATGAGTCTCAGAGAAGACTGACTAAGACTCACTGTCACAGCAATTAGGTGGCTGATCCAGGATTAGAAGCCTTACTTGATACAATTCCAATTTATTGAACTTCTCATTATAACCTAACTCACAAAATAAAAACACTGCTGGATGACCTGGTATTAAGTAGCTTATCATTAATGCAATTGTTTAAGATGGCATCCATTTGTCCCCTGTTAACATTAATCTATTAGCTACTTTCTCAAATGAGAGTCAGTCTTCCTCAAGAGGAAAAAGAAGTCACCAGTGAAAAATTGTCTTTGATCTATTGAATTTCACTTTTTATAAGTGAACACTTTCATTTAAAGAATGTTGTAGATTGAGAAGTCATGTCATTGTTTGAAATGTGTTTGCTTGTTTTCTATTTTTTAATATGGAACACATCTTACCAAGCTTAAAATAATTTAGTAGCTACACATTCAGTGTAAGGTTGAACATTTGTTGATAATTGACATAGGAATTACTTAGAGCAGAAAACATCAAGTCTGTTCTTCCCAAGTTCCAAGAATTGCCTGCTCTCTTTTTGGAGATAGGTTAATTTGCCTTGTTCTGTAAGATACTGTTTGATGTAATGGGGTATTGTTTTAACATATGGTGTACAAATTTCTTGAAGAAATAAACGTAACATTGAAAAGGAAAAATTTCTTTTTTCACACAATGTTAAGAATAAGGCCAGATATTTTCTATTATTATTGGAAGTTGACAGTTTTACTGACAGTCTTTAACAACTGAGCAGTTGCTTAGCATAGTACCAAACACCATCATAAAACAACTTTCTTTTTGTGGAATCTGTGTGATATGTAACCCAGAATAAAGACAACCAAATAAGTTAACAAATAAATATACCCATGTCTTAGCCAGATGTGGTGTTTCATTCCTATCATCCTAGCACTCAGGAGGCTCACAAATTTAATAGGATCCTCACAAATTAAAGGCCAGCCTCAACTATATAGTGAGATCCTGTCTCAAAAAAATAACAAGGGAATTCATGTTTTTTTCTTTTGAATTGGTTTTTTGATTTGATTGGTTTTTTGATTTGTTTTAATTAGACAACACATCTAAATATTTTGGTGACTTTTTAGTGGCCTCATAGTTCATGCTGCTAAGTGCCGTAGTTTTGATCTGTAATGACCCCTGCAGGCACATGTCTTGATGGTTGGTCTTCACCCCACAGTGCTGTGGGTTGGTAGTCAGGTCTTCAATAGTAGCCAAATCTTTAATAGGCCTAAGGTTAGGCAGTTAGCTTATTGAGGATGTGTTCTTGAAGTTGCTGTTAAGACCCTCCTTCTCTCTCCTTACCTTATTCTCCTGACCACTATGAGGTGAACAGCCTCCTTTGGCATGTGTTGCTATCATGATGCGCCATGCTGCCACAGGCTCAAACCAACACTACCACCTGACCATGGATTGAAACCATGAGGCAGAATCAGCCTATCACCCTCAGTGGTTGGTTCATTCAGTTGTTCTGTCACAATAACAGGAGGCTAACACAGTAAGTCCATGAACCAGCAAGCATACATCTTGGAGGGCAAGATCAGTTGATTGTCTTTGCTGGTGAGAGAATCCTCCTGAGTGCTGCTAGCAAGGGCTTTGTCCTAACACATACACTGATAAAAAGCATTGGTCAAACTAAAACTAATAACTTCTCAAATTCATCATTGATCTAAAATCACAAGGACAACAAAGACTTGAAACTTGGACAGAGACAAATACTTTCAGGGACAAATAGATTCCACTTGTTTGCTCACCAAGACAGATGTCAGTGAAGTAAGACAGTAAGAATATGTGGACAGACTTTGCTGACAGATTGCAAAGCCACACCGAGAGTGTGACAATCTGCGGATTGCAGGTGGAGGGAGGGATGTGCACACAGTGGAGCCTTTTTCTTGAAAAACCTCATGATACACTTACAAGGAACAGGGAGAGTCCTGAGACAGCGCCTGTCATACTCTCCAGGGCAGGGACAATGGTTCCTACTTCAGAGCATCTGCCCAAACTGTCTCCTTCTTCTGACCCTAAGGAAGAAAAACAGCTTGAAAGGCAGTGTGAACAGACTGAGGGCACGCATAGAAATCCTACAAAAGATGAGGGACAGAGAAAAGAAAAGCACAGGCTTTTTCACCGGGTGATGGGGAGAAGTACGTGGTAGGCCCACAACTGAAGCCTGTGAAGCTCCATACCCAAACCTCGCACCACAATGTCCAAGATTCAGTTTAATTAGAACATCAGGTAATAGTTTCTTTCCCTTACTTCACTGCCATGTCAACAAGTATAGAAAATAAATTATTCGGTATACAGCTTGGGTAAAGACAGAATTTCTTTGGGTAACTGAGAAGAAAAGCCCAATGCCAAGCAGAGAGGCACAATCCTTGACTCATTTTGCAACTAAAAATTCCATGCTCAAAGTCTAGCATAGGAAATCTTGTTCATGTTTAAGCATTAAACAATGACACAGTGGCTGCTGTGTGACATATGTTTTGCTGGCAAGGAGATGTTATGAGACAAAAAAAATGCAATCAAAAGAGACAAGACAATCAGATCTTGTCTTGGATATAAAATAAATGATAGAAATATGTGATATGAAACTGCAAACAATTATTATTAACATGTCTTCTGGACTGAATGCATGTGGCCCCCCAAAATTTAAATGTTGAAGCTCTAGCTTGCAGTATGATGATAGTGGATAGGAGTCTTTGGAATGTGATTAAATTTAGCTTATGTCATAAAGATGTGGCCCCATGATGGAATTAGTGCTGCTTCAGAAAGAGAAAAAATATGATGGAATAACTTTATTCAAAGGATGGGAGAGATTGAGGAATATTAATGAGAATATGTTCCTTATTCTAATAATCTTTAAAATTCAAACATGAACTATATATTTTGGTCACCCCTTATAAAATTCAAGCTTCTTTCACAAAACTATTTCATTCATGTCTTCGGAAGTATCAGCCAACTTTCTTCAACTATTATTTTTTTTGTGTGAAGCTTGATAGTCCTTCCTTTTTAAAGGATCAATTTCTATTGAAAGACTTGAAATCCTCCTTTTCCTTTGATGTTCTTAAATTTCATTCTAAGATATAATGTGTAGCACTCTATGTAATTTTATAATTGCTGTAGTTCCATTTTTCTAAAAGACACATTTGAGAAGCATTGTAATTTTCTTTTTTATTTTAAAGAGAATAGAAAAAAAAAGAACAATAGCAAAATACAAACAAAACAAAGTAAGTACATTAAAAATGATATGGGATTTCAAACCAAATGATAGGGATTAACAGTGGTTGCTATGTTACATGTTGTTATCTTCAATGAAGTTGCACAGATTACCAGATGTAAGACTGGAAGGTTGAGCAAACCATTAAAGAGAATAAGAAAAGAATAATTTAAAAAAACTTTAGAGACACTACAGAGGTTCACTAGGCAGGAATTCACCAATGGTTGTTACATTGCATTTTGTTTTCTTCACATAAATTGCTCAGATCACCAGATATAAGCATGCAAAATTGGTAAAAATATATAAAATTTTAAGCATTAACTGTTCCTTTCAATAAACCACCAGACTCCAGCAATACAGTTATCCCAGCTATATTATCACTGTGACAATAAACTTCGTGGCTAGGATCAGACATATTTGCCCTAATGGGGCTATGGATAGAGGCTATGATCAACCTGCAGGCGGGCCACTGGGCTCTGATGCTCCTAGCGTGGGCAAGGGGTACACTTCTTGTCCTCCCCTTTCTCGCCAAACTCTGTGGTCTCAGCCTCACACTTCCTCCTTTATACCAGAGCTCCATGCGTCCCTGCTACAAGGGTGCATTGCATTTAGGGCCACCTGACAACCCAGGCTTACATTCCATCTCTGAATCCTTAGTTTCATCATCCGTAAACCCCTTTTGTGGCCATGTGAGGTCACATTCATACCCCCTGGAGACTATGACACACACTCCTCGGGGGCACATATTCACCCAATTACATTACTGGTCCCATATCATCCCTATCCATTTGTCTTTTGCTTGCTTGCTTTTATCTCTACTTCCGTGACACCTTTGGCTGGCACTTCTTTCCCTTTTTCTGCTTTCAAGTTATTTCTGATCTTTCCCTTTTGCTGAGACACACAGAAGCATCTTCTTAAGGGATTTACATTTTAAGAAAAAAAGAAAGAGAAAGAAAAGGAATAAAGGAAGGAAAGAAGGGAGAAGAGAGGGAGATAGATGGAGAAAGAGAAAGTAATTCACCTTTCCTTTGTGACTTCAGTATTCCTGGGACAAGGGGCATATTATTTGACCACCTCCTTGAAGTATAAGGAAGAGATGGTGAGAAAAGACACCAACAGCTTACTGCAGTTGTAAGTAGCTAGCTTAAATCCAGGTTCTTCCCTGACCGACTGATTTGGGGCTTTAAGGATAATACAAACAGAATGAGTCCTTCCTCAAAACTGCATCGAACATACCATGCACATATAAGTTATTATTGTTTCTCTACATGTAGGAAAAGCAATCATTCAATTCTTTATTATTTCAGATGTCTTTTACTTCTGGTTGTTTTGATGTGTGATGTAGACAACTGCTGACTGATCACATGGGAAATGTATTATATTTTCTTTTAACACTGAGGGGCACACACGCTTCCAAAGCCACCTCTTAATTCTCATGAAACAGCAGCAGGTTGACCTCTACTTGATTATTTTGCTGCAAAGTTCTGTGAACCTGACCTCAATGAAGCAATTGATTTTTTCATAGTTCCTTATGAAGCCCGTTAGGTAAGTTTCTCTGTGGAGTCCATGACTGCGTGGAAAGCCATTGGCCTTTTTACGACCAGCAATATAAAAAGGTTCATTAGCTCCCAGCACCGACACAGTGCAGACAGAACCAGGGCTGAGAGCCAGCCAGGGCCCTGGGCAGTGGTTTTTTTTCCCTTTGCTTATTAGCACCTTTTAATGGACAGTAAATCACCACTTGTGCTCATCTGCTCTGGAATCCAATCCCCAGGAGCAAACACACACAAGGGGACTGGTGACCCGCTCTCCTCTCGTTAGTCTGGTTGTTAAAAGCCCACGGTGGCGCAGACCAAGCAGGGCCGGAGTGATGAGAAGAGGTCAGCTAGGGCAGAGTCTGTGGCTACTGCCTTCACTGGCTGAGACAATGGGAAATAACCTGACCTGCTGCTCAGTGACCCAGTGAAATGAATTTTAAGCTAGATTTTCCTACATGAAAGATAGCTGAAAGATTTTTGAAGTTAGGAGCATTCTTACAAAGAAACAAATTACTGGTTGAGAAGCTGTATTTTTCCTTTTAATGTAACTAAATTTTGGGGGAAATGCAGTTAAAATTTACCAGTGATGTGAGAGCTCTGTGAACGGGGGAGCTCTTAGAATGCTGGCAGGGATTCAGATGGTCCCAGACTCCCAAGGACTCATGCTTCCTTTTATCTTACAGGTAAATACTTTATTTAATTTTAAACTTTAATATTTTAAAATTACATAAGTAGAATATATTCTTTGGAGAAATACTATAAATCACATAAAATGCTATAAAATTCTCTAATTTGTACTGTATAGAATTTTAAACATATTTCTACGAATGTATTGACCTACAATAATTATTCCATTTTCCCCCATGCATATTGGGAACAGTTTTCCTAATACACAAATCTATATTGTATGATTAATGATACAAATTGGTGCCTAACTCTTAATGGATACTGTGAATTATATGGATTCACTATGAAGTCTTTCAGAAAAATCCTATCCTTCAGCTTTGTTCTCTCTGTGTCTCCCTGCACTTCTTTCTTTATGTAGTGAACATGTAAAAAGTGCAGAGGTATTGGTGCATAGTTCAAGCGCGTGGTTTGTGCAGGCCTGGTGGAGGCCGTTGTCTCATTCTCTAGATAGTGAGGACTTGGACATGTTTCCCAGTTCCTGGGAGCCTTCATTCCTTTCTGTGCGAATGTGTATAACCAGGGAGGGTTTTGTGCTGGTGAACTCCAATACCTCTTGGGAAGGTTTAGCACTATTCTTGGAATGCATTAAACACATGGTAAGTGGCAGTCATTAGGCATCAGTTCAGTATATAATTATGCCTTCACTTATTTCTATGGAATAACCTCAGAGTAGAATTTCTGCTTCCAAGGATTTGTACTGTTAACTACTGTGTGCACATGAAGGCAGCCGCCAGGATGTCTGTGCCAAGTCGTTACATAATCGTTCACTTAGGTATCAGTGTTTACTCACACAAAGTGATTTCCCTGAAAATATTTTTAGTAAAAATAACTAATTATTAATCATATTTAATTTCCCTTCATTTGGATACTAGTGAGATTGCACTTTTTAATGCCTGTATATTTGCTAAACACCTGTATTTCTTCTTTAGTGGCTGTTCATTTATGCATAAGCCTGTTTTTCTATTGACAGCACCTCTATAAGTGGCAAGAATTACAACTATTTTTGTATTATAAATTGCATGTTTTCAGATATTGATGCTTCTTCATGGTTTTTTTTTGGAGAATTATGGTTATATCTTCTCTGAGTTACTTCTGTTGTCAAATCTATTAGCCTTTTTCTGTAAGATTTCTGCCCATGAAACTCTTGTTTTGAGAAACATTTCACCATTATCTGGTTAAATCAAAAGACACTCGGTTTTGCTGATTTGTTGCTTTGTATTTATTTAGAATTGCCAGGGAATATCCTCCTTTTGTGAGAGGACTCTAAAAACAGTATTCACTTAAATTAACTATAGTAAGTACTAATATGAGTGACAGAAGACTGGTGCAATTTTAGGGCTCAATAATTAGTATAACACTCTCCAAGTTTAATGTGAAATGTTGCAGCTATGCCTGATGTTGTGTGTTATGATTTGGAATAATTCCTAGCATCTGGCTAGGTCCATTCCTATTAGGTGCTACCTACATTTCAGTAGAATAAAAATATCAAGTATAACCCCAAAGTTGTCTAAATAAAAGTATATTTTCTCTCCAAGCATTGTTTTTAGTATATAATTATATTTTTTACCTTATAAATATTCTGATGAAGCTACCAAGAAAACCTAAAATTTTATAATTTTTAAGTTGTTTATGGCCAAAAAACATTCTTAAAAACACTCACATATCAATGATTTGAGATCATACTAACCCTTGCCTTTGTTGAAAATTAGATTCCACTTCAGACTTAGACTCAATATTCTGCTCCAATTTCCTGTTTGTGGCTATTTCTGTTGAAGTTTTATGTAACGTAGATGAGTAGACTTCATTCATCAGAGTTTGTTGAGGTAGGGAGTCAAAGACATAGATGGGAGTTGACTCCACAGCCTCAGAAAAGAGAACGTCTTATTTCAGATGAGAAACTGTGATTGCTGCTCAGAAGTACACTGTTATTAAGTTCTTCTTGAACTTCTAATAAATTGGTAATTTTACTCTTCATTACAGTAAAGATACAATAACTGTTGCATCATTGAGCTATCACCGCAGAAGAGATCCCTTTTCAACTTAAGTCATTTTTAGGTATCAATATTATATGATATTACTGTTACAGAATATTACTATTATGACTTTTACATATTAATATGAGGATATTTGTAGTTACTTTGAGTGAATAGTTTTAACCTTTTCAGTTATATTTTAGTTTAGATTTTAGCATATACTGAAACTAGCTAGGTTTTCTTATACAAGCTTAACCTGCCTTGTGTTTATTATCACTCTGACTCACACTGGAATTAAATTTTCTGTCGTTGTTAATTTTACATGTCATTTTTATCTATTTTTCTGAGTACTCATTGATCATGAGGAATTATGAAAGAATGTAATAGAGTTTCTACACTGATTAAATTTAGTTACTTTTCTAAGTTTCTTTGGAAATATTTTATTAAGACTAACACAGGATTTTATAATGAAGCTGTCAGATTTATTTATAAATCTTCATTTCACTTTCTGTGTGAAGCTGAGAAGAGGTTCCCTAATCAAAATCATATTACTTTCTTTGTCTTTACAATAATATTTATTTTTCTCTATTTTCTGAGAAATGTTTGAAGTAAGATATGTAAAAGCACCTTGTAGAATATAGACTTGACTCATAAACAAGTATTAAATAATCTCTTCTCTTACTCTGACAAAATAAGTTCTGTCTTTGAGAGGATCCAGATAATTTAGTTTCATATGATCCCTAAATTGACTTAGAAAAGATTGATATGCTTATACAGTTGTGAAGTTTTATTTTTACTAAACATTTTTTTAAGAGTGTATTATGATTCAGATGCTATTTCTAATTCTTTTCTTGCTGGAGTTGAGTTTGTATAAAATTAGTTCTGTTTGTGTCATTTTTAATTAGCACTATTAATGAAGTATGATTTTAATTAGCTCACTCCTAAATGAAAGAAAATATGATCTTTCTCTCAGGTTAATGCTTTCTGACTTAAACTTTTCAATCATTGCAATATTTTGTTTTTTTCTATCAAGTGGGTAAAAAAAACACTTAAATTATAAGATATTTCACCTGTTAAAAGATTGAACTCTGAATATTCATAGTTTTTTCACACAACAATGCAATTTTCTTAGAGAAAAGTTATTTACGATATGGAGTTACAGATTTCTGAGCCTGTGTGACTTTTGGGGAGAAAAATAGCTGCCTTTCTGTAAAGCAGCATGATGAGTGATGTTAAACCATTAGTAAAAATAGCCAAAAGACACACAAAATGGCAAAATTACATTAAGAAAAGTGCAGCCATCATTCTCTGTCTCTCTCATTCTCTTGCCCAAACTGATAGGGCAGAAGACACAAATGCATATTCACGTTTGCTGCTAGGCACTGTTTCCGAGCCTCCCAGTCTTACTTTTTTACGCTTGGGACCATGTGATTTAGATGGATGTGGTACGCTTCATCCCAATTTCCATGGTAAATTTTAACCATGTATGGAAGACATTTATTTTATCTAGGCCAACATAAAATGTCCTTTACAACTGGAACTGTGGGGCTGGGGATATAGCTCAGTGGAATAAGCGCTTGCCTAGCAAGCGCAGGGTCCTGAGTTCGATCCCCAGTACCGCAAAAAAAAAAAAAAAAAAAAAACATTAAAAAAAAAAAAAACAACTGGAACTGTGTTTATTTATCCAATTCTGAGAATTTGGCTTTTGCAATCTTTTCCTGATTTACACAATTTTCTGCTCCTCACATCTGTTTGTGACTTGGTTCTGCTCCATTGTGCATAATTCTACACACTTTCCCTCCTGCCACTATTATCCCCACCACAGTTCAAATTCAGACCTTGAACACTAATCAGTGCTCAAACCTAGATCTATGTCTTTCATATAAAAACTCACCTGTTGCCCATTGGTCATCCACTCACAAAATGGTAAACCACACTGGAATCCCTGGCATGGGGTGGAAAGCCATTACTACCTTACTGGACTTTTGGAAAGCAGATGTGATGAGACCTCCACGTTTTTCTCCAGTGTCTGCTGACTTCAGCATGTGTTTTTCCTTTCTTATTTTGTCTGCCCTATACTGACATAGTTACTTGTAATTTGTCTGATCCTACATTATATGACCATTTTAAACATTACATCTTTACATCTAGTTTTAGTTTTGAAGATGATTTTTTCATTCCCCCAAGTATAAATTAATCTAATAAACATCGTTATGGTTTGTATCTAGATGTCTCTCCAAAGGTTCATGCACTCATGGTTGGAGGTTTTTGGAAATAGCTGCATTTAGGGTGTGTGGATATGGATTAGGGGTGTAGGATTACTCAGTTAGTCCACTGATTGGTTTAGGATAGTTCTGGGTGTGAATAATGGGAAGCTGAACCCTGGGTGTGGGTTGCACCAACCCATAGGCTTGCAGCATGGATGGAATAAAATGGAAAGGGAGGCTGCTGCTGCCTCCTGCCTGCCTTGCTGTGCACTGTTTTTCCCCCTCTGCAATGCTGCCCTGTCTTGGAGCTACCAGAACATGGACTGAAACTTCTAAAAACTGTGAGCTAAAATAAACTTGTCTTACTTTAACTGTTTGCATCAGGTATTTTGTCCCATCAACAAGAAAGTAAGACAGAGGGAAAATTGCATTTTAACAATCAGAAAAAGGAAATGTGATTTTGTTGGTATTCTCAGAAAGTTAAGTATATTTCCTTTGTTGCAGCACTAGGTATTAACTTAGAATGGGCCACAGTGTGTAGTAAGCAGTAGACCCAAATTCCAGAATGTCCAGTTTCACCTGTGGCAGGTAAAATATTTGGAGACTGTCACTCTTATCCTTTGTTTGTTTGTGTCTTTGTTCTTGATTTTGTTTTTTGAGGCAGGGTCTCACTGTGTAGCTCAGGTTGGCCTTGAACTCTGTGTAGTCCAGACTGGTTTCAAACTCATGGTGCTCCTTTTGCCTCAGCCTCCCTAGTGTGGGATTACAGTCATGGGTCACCATTCCTGATCACTCTTATCATTAAAACAAGAGAAAATTGAACAAATTGAGTATCAAAGACTATGAATTCATTAGAGGACAGAGATCACATGCTAATTGCCAATGAAAATTCTGGAGAGACAGGTAAATCCAGGGTGATGGTTGAGACATGCTAACTAGGAAAAAGAAATACTGCAGACATAAACTGATAGGAAGACATAAACTCATTGGGGTATAAGAAATATTTTTGAAGACCGCTTGCCAAAGACACACACAACAGGAAACACTGACATGTACGTATAAGATTACAGGAAGCTCCCCTTTCCCATCCCATGGCACCACAACAGCAGCAGTGAAGTATTGCTGTTGAAAGAGAGGCCGATGTGCACTCTGAGAAGTACACAGGCAGCCCAGAGTCCACGGGGAGACAAAAATAAATGCAGTAGAGGAAACTGAGGCCACTGGCACCTACAACTATAGCAAAAATGAAATATAATCCAGCCGTTAGCAAGAGCACAAAAGTTTACTGCCACGCTATTTACCTGAGATCATATTACCTGATACACTGTGTCTGTTTTTCAGTGAAAACTCTGTGCACACCAAAAGGCATGCAGTGTAGAGGCAGATAAATACCACAACCACAGAAGGAATTATGATTAATATGTTATGGGCTCTAGCAGAAAATAAACAATCCTTATGAAGAAATGATCAAAACTAGCAGAGTTCAGTAAACAAAATGATAGAAACTAAGAACTAATTTTAAAGATGTGTTTAAAATTTAAAAGAGGGACTTCCGGGAGGATGGTGACCAGGTGAGCAGCAAAGGAGGGATCCTCCCTGATAGAGACCCCCAGCTCGAGACAGGCTTGGCGAGCACGAATACTGGGACCTCAGCTGGGAAGTTCAAACTGAACATGTTTCTCTGCACTGCCGGAGATGTGGCGGGGTGGCCCAAATTGCCTTGGCGAGATGCGGGAAAGCCCGGAGCACTGGCCACCAGAGACGCTTGGCGCGGAGGACGGTGGCGGCTCGGCTGGGTCCGAGCACCCTGGGGGTGCAGGTGGCTTGGTCCCTCCCGTCCCCCGACCCTGCGGGGCTCGCCAGCAACTGCGGCCAGAAATCGGCTTTTTAGCGGCTTCAACGCGGGGCAGTCTCGGAGCCCACGCTTCTTGGGCAGGCTGCGCAAATCCGAGTGGCGAACCGGGATCCCGCTCCGGTCCCAGGCCCCGCCGCCAAGGCCCTCAGCGGCCTGCAGTCTGCGGCTGGGCGGTGCGAGGAGCACAGAGGAGCGGAGCACCTTGCTCCCTCTCCCAGACCCAGAGAGTGCGAGGAAACAGAGAAGCATCGGGGAGCGGTGGATCACGGGCACAGCATGAAAAATTGGCACTTTGGAAGCTTCCTGCCTGCACGGATTCCGAAACGGGTGAGCTATCTGCGTGCCACAAATGGATCACTGAGTGGGGGAGGAGATCCGTCCCCATACCTGCAGGGACCCCTGGGCGGGTGGGGGAGCAGTTTTACATGCCCTACCCAGGTCTCTCGGTAGGGAGTAGCCCACCCCACAAACCAGCATCTGAGCAGCCTTTTAAGCAGAACTCTTAGTAGAAAGATTAAAGGACATTCCCCCAAAGAGAAGAAGCCATTGGAGCAGCCGTTGCAACGGACCTTTGCCTGGTGAACTGCCTGGATAATTTATAGCTCAATAGTTTGAATCTGATATCCAAAAATGGGAAGACAGAAGAACAAAACGCAGTCTCAGAACACAACCCCACCCAGAACAAGTCCTGGATGCGAGGATATAGGGGAAGCAGGAAACCACATACCTGAAAGTTCTGAAACGATTGCATTCAAAATAAAGAAACATCTCCAACAGGCCATAGAAGAGATTAAAGCAGAAATAAGCCACATACCTGCAATTTATGAAACAATTATGTCCAAAGTAATGAAACAACTCCATCAGGCCATAGAACAGATTAAAGCAGAAATTAGTCACATACATGCAATTTCGGAAATGATCACATCCGAAGTAAAGAAACAACTCCATCATGCCACAAAAGAGATTAAAGTAGAAATAATCTCTCAGACAAAAAATGAACTGAAAACCATAATGGAAGAAATGTTCAGCACACACAGAGAAGAAATAGATAAAAGAATAGAAGAAAACAGGAAACAAATGGAAACGTTACAAGAGCAATTTAGCAATGAATTACCATGAATGAAACAGATCCAAAGAGATTGCCAGGAATTGAAAACTTCCACTGAAAGCTGGAAAAATCGCTTAAATGAAACCTAAGATAGAATTTCAGACCTTGAAGACAGCATGGCAGCTAATGAGCATGAAAGGAAGGATCTCATAAAGTCATCAAGGATCCAACAAAAATCAATCCAACTGCTGCAAGATGAGGCAAAAAGAAATGATATTCGAGATATAGGAGTTAGTGAAAGAGCAGGAGACAACACAAATGATATAAAAAGAATATTTGCTGAAATAATAGCAGAAAATTTCCCAAACATGGTAAAAGATACTGAAGTACAGTTAACCGAGGCATATAGAACCCCAACGACCCATAACTCAAGGAAAACCACACACGGACATATAATAGTCTAGATCCCAGATATCCAGCAAAAGAACACAATATTAAAAGCTGCTAGAGAAAAGAAACACATCACCTATAAAGGAAAGCCCATCAGAATCACAGCAGACTTCTCAACGGAAACTATGAAATCAAGAAGAGCTTGGAGCGAGGTATAACAGATTCTGAGAGAAAACAACTTCCAACCCAGACTGATGTATCCTGCAAAAGTATCCTTCAAATTCAATGGAGAAATAAAATATTTCCACGACAAAGAACAACAGAAGAACTTCATGAGTGCCAAACCAGCATTGAAAAAAGCACTAAAAGATACTCTAGACAGAGAAAAAAAGAGACCACAATCCCAAGAACAACGATAGAAATAACCGCCCAAACAGAACAAGTAAACAGACAGCAAAAGAAGGAAAACAACAACAAGTAAATAACACGACTAGAATAAGCCAACATATAACCATTATAACCATTAATGTAAATGGCCTCAATTCACAAGTCAAAAGGAAAAGATTAGAAGAGTGGATTAAGGAAAATAGTCCAATGATGTGCTGTATACAGGAAACACATTTTACTCAAAAGGAAATCCACAGGTTGAAAGTTAAAGGTTGGAAAACAATTCTCCATGCAACAGGTCCCCAGAAAGAAGCAGGGGTAGCTATTACGTTTTCAGACAATGTAAGCTTCAAAGCAAAAACAATCAAAAGAAACAAAGAAGGCCATTACATACTAGTTATGGGAAAGCTGCAAGAGGAAGAGGTAACAATCCTAAACATTTATGCACCAAACCATGGAGCACCTAACATTACAAGTCAAATCTTAACACACGTGAAAAATCAAATAACTAAAACATTATTGCAATAGGGGGCCTAAACAACCCTCTGACGCAAAGAGACAGGTCAACTGGACAGAAACTCAGCAAAGAAATAACAGACCTGAACCAAAAGTGTGAACAAATGGACTTAGTAGATGTATACAGAGTGTTCCACCCCACCACATCAGAATACACATTTTTCTCAGCTGCACATGGGTCTTTCTCTAAAACAGACCACATTCTAGCCCATAAAGCATATCTACCTAATGCAAAAGAATTGAAATTATCCCATGCATATTATCGGACCACAGTGCAATGAAATTGGAAATTAATGACAAAGAGCACTCCAAAAACCACATAAACACTTGGAAATTAGATAACAACCTCCTGAATAACCAATGGGTCACACAAGAAGTTAAAGAAGAAATTAAAAATTACCTACAAATAAATGAAAACGCAAGTACAACCTACCAGAATCTGTGGGGTGCAATAAAGGCAGTCCTCAGAGGGAAATTTATAGTAATGAACTCATATACAAAGAAAACAGAAAGAGAGCAAATAAATAACCTAATGATACACCTCAAACTCTTAGAAAAAGAGCAACAAGCCAAACCAAGAGCCCAAAGAAGGGAGGAGATTATAAAACTCAGGGCAGAAATTAATGCAATTGAGATGAAGAAAACTTTACAAAAAATTAGTGAATCAAAGAGTTGGTTCTTCAAAAAAATAAATAAAATTGATAAATCCCTAGCCAACCTTATCAAAAAAAGAAGGGAAAGATCTCAAATTCACGCAATAAGGAATGAAAAAGATGAAGTCACTACAGATCCCACAGAAATCCAAAAGATCATTAATACCTACTTTGAAAATCTTTACTCCCATAGGATAGAAAATACAGAAGAAACGGACAGATTCCCAGAAAGGTACAAATTACCAAATGTAAATCAGGAAGATATAAAATCCTGAACAACCCAATATCAATGAATGAGATTGAAAACCTCATTAAAAACTTACCAACAAAGAAAAGCCCAGGCCCTGATGGATTCGCAGCAGAATTCTATAAAACATTCAGAGAAGATTTAATACCAACACTCCTCAAACTCTTAAGTGAAATCGAAAAGGAAGCAACTCTCCCTAACACATTTCTGGAGGCAAGTATTATACTGATACCAAATCCAGAGAGGGACCCAACCAAGAAAGAGAACTATAGGCCAATCTCTCTAATGAACATAGATGCAAAGAGACTCAACAAAATACTGAAAAATAGATTACAGCGAATCATAAGGAAAATTATACACCACGACCAGGTAGGATTCATCCCAGGAATGCAGGGATGGTTCAATATTCGCAAATCAATTAATGGAATACATCATATTAATACAGCCAAAGACAAAAACCACATGATCATCTCAATAGATGCAGAAAAGGCTTTCGATAAAGTCCAACATGCATTCATGTTAAAAACCTTAGAAAAAATAGGAATAGATGGCTTCTACCTCAATCTGACCAAAGCCATCTATGACTAACCAACAGCCAACATCATACTAAGTGGAAATAAGCTGAAAACTTTCACTTTAAAGTCAGGACAAGATAAGGATGTCCATTGTCACCACTCCTATTCAACATAGTTCTGGAAGCACTAGCCAGAGTAATCAGACAAGAGAGAGAAATAAAGGGAATAAGGCTAGGAAAGGAAGAAGTCAAACTATCACTATTTGCAGATGACATGATACTATACATGGAGGACCCCCAAAACTCCACAAGAAAACTCCTGGAATTAATTGACAAATTCAGCAGCGTAGCTGGATACAAAGTCAACACCCAAAAATCAATAGCATTCCTATACATGAACAACAAACAGACTGAGAGAGAAATTGAATAAACCATACCTTTTACAATAGCATCCAAGAAATTGAAATACTTAGGAATCAATCTAACAAAGAATGTGAAAGATTTATTCAGTGAAAACTACAGTACTCTGAAAAAGGAGATGGAAGAGGATTTCAAGAAATGAAAAAATATACCCTGCTCATGGTTAGGAACAATTAACATTGTGAAAATGGCCATAGTACCAAAACTGTTGTACAGATTCAATGCAATTCCCATTAAACTACCGTTAGCATACCTCACAGATCTAGAGAAAATATGCCTCAAATTCATCTGGAACCAGAAGAGACCCAGAATAGCAAAAGCAATCCTGGGCAATAAGGACAAGTCAAGTGGAATCACAATCCCTGACCTACAAATATACTACAAAGCTACTGTAATAAAATCAATCTGGTACTGGCTAAAAAACAGACCTGAGGATCAATGGAACAGACTGGAAGATGCAACCATAACGAAAAACCCATTCAGCTACCTAATATTTGACAAAGGGATCAACCAAACTCACTGGAAAAAAGAAGGCCTGTTTAATAAATGGTGCTGGATAAACTGGCTTGGCTCTTGCCGAAAAGTGAAAATAGACCCAAGTTTATCACCACGCACCAAACTCAGGTCAAAATGAATCACAGACCTCAACATTAAAACAGAAACTCTAAATCTATTGGAAGAGAAATTAGGTAAAAATCTTGAAGACATAGGAGTAGGAAGACAGTTCATGAACAAAAATGAAACTGCAAGGGAAACACTTCAAAGAATCAATAATTGGCACCTCATCCTACCGAAAAGTTTTTGTACATCTAAAGAAATCACCAGCAAAGTAAAAAGAAAACCCACAAATTGGGAAAAAATCCTAGCTGGCTGTCCCTCAGACAAAGATCTATCTAGAACATACAAAGAATTAAAAAACATGTACCTGTCCAAATTCAAAGACCCAATCCTGAAATGGGAATCTGAGATGAATACATACTCCTCAGATAAAGAAATACAAATGGCAAATAAATATATGAGAAAATGTTCCACATCCTTAGTCATCCGAGAAATGCAAATAAAAACAACACTGAGATTTCGTCTCACCCTAGCAAGACTGGCCAGTATTAAAAAATCATCCAACAACAAATGCTGGTGAGGCTGTGGAGAAATATGGACTCTGTTACACTGCTGGTGGGAATGCAGACTGGTGCAACCACTGCGGAGAGCAGTTTGGAGATTTCTCAGCAAACTAGGTCTAGAGGTTCCATTCAAATCAGCTATTCCCCTTCTGGGTATTTTCCCAGAAGATCTGAAAGCATCATATCACTCTGATATATGTGCACCCATGTTTATAGCAGCGCGATTTGTAATAGCTAAAATGTGGAAGCAACTCAAGTGTCCATCCACAGAAGACTGGATTAATAAACTGTGGCATTTTTATATAATGGAATATTATTCAGCTATAAAGAAAGACAGTTTTGGGGACTTTGTAGGCAAATGGTCAAAATTGGAAACCATACTCATAAGTGAAATAAATCAGCGGTACATGAGCAGGCAACGTATTGTGTCACTGGTGTAAGAACCTGAGGGTGGGAATATAAACTAAGAGACATGAAGGCAATCTGTTCAAGAGAAAAGAACAGATGGGACGAGGGAAAGGAGAAAAGAAAGAGGCAAAAATGTATGTATGTATATATGTAGATACATATGTGCAGGAGGGCTAACATGGTTCTACTATTGTATTATGTCACTTAATGCTAAGGAATAGTTGATGATTGGTTATTCGATCAATCTTGTATGTCTGTATGTGTTATCCTGAGCATACACTTTGAAGATATCAATATGCAATGCAGCAACTATTGTTGATTTTCTGTGGCTTTGTCTATAATTCAATTCTGATCATACTGTTATTGTGCTAGTTTGTGTCTCTTTGTTAATGCTTTCCAGTTTCCTTTTTTTTTTTCTGTTGTTGATGTGGTTCTTTTTCTATCACACTTTAAAGGAAGGGAAAGAGAGAGAAGGGAAAAAAAAGAGAAATTATATATATTAAAAAATGTAAGAAAGTAAATATGTATGTACGGCATATCTTACATAGTTGTACTACTGACTTAGGTCACTTTATAGTAAGGAATAGTTGATGATTAATTGTTTGATCAATGTTGCCTGTCTGTATCTGTGTTCCTGAATATACACTCCGAAGTTATCAATATGTAAGGCCACAACCGTTGTTGATTCTCTGTCACCTTGTCTGTAAATCAGTTTTGATTTGTACCATTCTTATGCTACTTCGTGTCTGTTTGTTAATATGTTTTTGCTCTTTTACTTTTAAAATAATAATAAAAAAAAGAAATTTAAAAGAAAGAAAAAATGAGTCCATCAGGAGATTGGTCATAGCTGAGGAAGGAATTACAGAGCTTGAACACATGTCAATGCCAGCTTCATAAATCAAAGTGCAAAGGAGGAAACGCAGAGAGCATTCAGAACTGTGGGACAATTTCCAAGTATGTAACATGATGGCAATGGGTGTGGTGCAAGAAGAGAGGTACAGAACATAAAAAATATTTGAAGTAATACAAGAGAAGCCAAGTTTTCAAAAAGCAAAAACTGTACCACAGAATCAGAATGCCCAGAGAACAGCACACAAACTAGCCAGCGAAATTGTACACCTGGGCATAGCGTATTCACCCTTCAAAAGGTCACAGGCAAGGAGAAAAATCTTGAAATAAACCAGGAGAAAAATAAAACACCTTAACTATTGAAAAAAAATGATAAAGATTACTCCTGAGTTCTCATTAGAAGCAACACAAGCAAGAAAAGCCTAGATTAAATTATTTAAATAAGTGGAAGAGACACCTTTCTAAGGCTTTTGCTTTGACTGAAATAATCTTTCAAAAGTGAAAGAGAGATGAAGAGTTTTGGAATCAAAAAACTGAAAGAACCCATTACTGTAGAACTACACTCAAAGAGATATAAAAGGACATAGGAGAAAAATGATTTAAATCTAACTTGAATCTATATAAGGCAAGAGAGAACACCAGAGAAAACATAACTAAAGGCAAAAAACTATATAGTTGTCCATATTCTACTTTCCTGATTCTCTTCTTCCTAAATTGTCTGACATAGCTGTGTATGGGAGAATATAGCATAGAAGTATTTGCAATAATGGCCACACATTATAAACGATGGGGAGAAAAGTTAAGGATACTTTTTTACAAGATGTCTGTACCATCCAAGAAGTGAAATCATGTTATCTGAAAGTGTAGTTAGATTAGTTGCAATGCATATTACAAAATTTAAGCAACATTTTAGTTAAGAAAACACTTCTGCCATAATAGGAGTGTGCCAAAGGAACATCGAACCAAATAAAAGAGCCCTTGAGGAGATAGGTTTGAAGGTAAATTATCTACATAAAATTTTGGACATGGTTGTGCTATCATTTATATCTAGATGTGCCCCTAAAGCCTCATGTGCTCATAGGTGGTGCTTCCTGGAGGTGACTGGACCACGGGTGTGCGATACCCATCTCTGGGTTAGTTCTCTGATCGGTTTATCTGGAGTGACGTTAAAATGGAAAGCCTGGTGGGAAGAGTTGGGTCACTCTGGAAGCTTATAGATCCTTACTATTCCCTTGATCCATCTTTGCTTCCTCTCACCATGCATTGAGCTCTTTCTCCTCTGTATGCTGCCCTGCTTTGAAGTCAGAAGACTACGGACTGAGAGTTCTACAGTCTGTGAGGCAAAATAAACTTTCCTGCTTTAAGCTGTGGGTGTTTGGTGTTTTGTCTCAGTGATGCCAGAAGTGTCTAAGATAGGTGGATTTGTCTATTGTCACATTTGTTTATTTTGAATAATTTATTTATATCAGCATAATCTCATGAATATTTATTTTAAATTTGGGTTATCTTGTTTTTGCTCAATTCATTCTTGCTCTGGCTAAAAAGTTCTTGAGAGTTTAGGTTATTGTCTTGTTTTGTCAATAGTTGTATAATCAGATCTTAGAATAGCGCCTTTCCTGTAAAGGCTCTCAGTAAATATCTATGCGAATATGAAAATACCTTTGTGCCTCTTGCTGTTTGTTACTCTCATGGTTTCAAATAGTAATATTTTTAATGATGCCTAGAATTATGGAAATGAGGCTTACAAATTTAATAATTCATTGTAACATGCCTACTTAGATGTAGCCTTGTGTCTTCAATCTCAGAATTTCTGAAAGAATTCATCATCTTTGTTCCTATGTGCAACTCATACCACTCACCTGAGCATACTATTTAGATTATTATTATTATTATTATTTTTTTTTTGCGGTACTGGGGATTGAACTCAGGACCCTGCGCTTGCTAGGCAAGGGCTTATTCCACTGAGCTATATCCCCAGCCCTCTATTTAGATTATTAGTGCAATTATATGTTGGGCACAAGAATATAATCCACATTTAAGTGTCCTTGAAAACAATTCATTTTCCATTTGTCACCTTTTCTCCAGTTTAATTCCTATGTTTTTACTTTGACTTAATAAGGATAGTCAACTCATATTTAAGGTGATTTACTTACATCTCCTAGTTTACTGCTGAAATACATACCAATATATTGTTTACAAGGAATAAAAGATTTGAGGTTAGTATGTGTTCCTCCACTTGAATAAAATATTTAAATTGTTAAAGTTTTTCATATTTCATCTATGACATAATATTATCTGGATAATATAAATAATAGAAACAAGTTTATTGAAGTTCATCAAAGTGTAATTAGTTGAAAATAAATTGGAAGTCTATAAGCCTACTAAACTGTTTTAAGAATGTCTGTTCTGGTCCAAATAGATTAGGTGACTGAATAAAATATAAAAATAACTTTTATTCTTATTTTTAAGTCTATACTAAAATTAAAGTTCCTATAGTTTAGGTTTGAAAAGGAAAGTTAAAATCACAGAAATGCTTAGTACCTCAGTTCAAGAAAATTATGAGAATTGAAACAAAATATAAAATGTAATCACTGACATATGGCTTTAAAGAAACACTGTAAAAAATATCTGAGCATGTGGGGGGGATTATATGACCAATCATAAAAAGAATTATGTACATATTATTAAATTAAAGGGGAAGCCTGATAAAGAGAAGAGAAAAAGAAATTAGCATAAATACTTCTGATATATTAGCAAAAACAAAATGAAAAGAGAAATAGATTAAATTGACCAACTAGAATGAAGAGATTATCTTGTTATGGGATTAAACAATGAATTGATAGTAATTTTTCTCAATATTTTCTGAAACCTTGAAGTGGAACCATTTAGAAACTCATAACTTTACTCATGTACCTTTATACCAAAGCCAAGAGGAGAGAGAGAAGGAGTGAGAAAGAAAGACAAAGAAAGAGAGAGATACAGAGGGGGCAGGAGGAGGAAGAGGAAGGTGAGGAGGAGGAAGAGGAGGAGGGGAAATTACAGACCAGTGCTTCTGATGAATATTAACACAAAATTTTAAAAAATTAGTATCCAATCAAATTTAATAGCCTACTATTAGTATTATGCACTGTAGCTGAGATTTATTCTTGGAATTCAAAGTTGTTATCAGTACATTTTGTGGCACTATAACAGATAGTAAAGTCTGAGTAACTTATAAAGAAATTTATTTTTCACAGTTGTGGAGTTGAGATGTCTGGTGTTGAAAGGCAAGGCTCTACTAAGGGTATTTTGGTTGAAATATTTCTTGACAGAAGGTCAGAGGTAAGCGAGGGAAACTTAAGAGGAGACTGGGATTAAACAATGAATTGTTTAACTCTTTAATTGTTCATCCTGTTGGAAGGAACCCACGCCCATGATAGCAGTCTTAATCCATTCACCCTCACACAGCCTCCATGGCTAATAGCCTCTTAATGCCTCACCTCTTAATGCTGCTTGATGACAACTAGATTTCAACATGAGTTTGGATGGAAATATTCAAAGTTGAGGGTACTTCTGGGAAGATGGCAACTGGGTAGGCAGCAGAGAGAGAACCTCCCAGAGGATTACCACCTAGACAATGAAATATAGCAATATGAAGACAGAAAGGAGAGAGGTGTGTACCCTGAACCCAAGAAGGATCTGAAATGGGAACTGAAGCCCTAGGAAAGACCAAGCAAAACCTCTCCTGGAAGAAAGGATCGTAGGGCCCCCGCGGCACAGTCGGAGGAAGAAGAGACGGAGAAAGAGGAAGCCACTGCTTCAAACACACTCTTGGCCCAAGCCCTCGTTCCAGCAATCACAGCTTCAGCTTCGGAGACCCACGCTCATGGAAGCCTCCCGACTCGGCCAGGGGAGAGTGGAGTTCCAAGAGCTGGTCCAGGTCTGGAGAGGAGAGGGTGCAGCCAGGAAAAGAGGCAGTGGTGGTTGGGAACTTTTGTCAAATCCAGTGTGAGGATGACAGGTTGCAACAGCCACTGAAGCGGAGTCCCCACCCTGCAGCAACCTTCCTAATCAGCACCTGGAGGCAAGGTGGAGCCAGAGCAGCCAGTACACATCCCACCACACCCAGCTCTATGCCTGCCTCGAGGCTGTGGCCTCCTGCCTCTCCACTGTATGGGCGGCTGCCAGTGGGGAGCAGTGGGGTGCATCAGCAGCGACATCAGAGCCACAGCAACTCCCAGGGATCCAGCCAAGGAACAAATGGGAAGTGGAGCACAACAGCAAGAGAGAGCTGCAGATGGAGGTGGATCACATGGCCCCACACCCTTCTCACTCCAACATCAAGCAGGAAGCATGAACTGAGTTACTGGGCTTCAGCTCCCACCCTGAACACCCTCTGTGAGCACCTTGAGCCTCGGCAGCCTGCACAATCACCACCTGTTCCTGACAGCAATGGGATGAGTCCACAGGCTTCAGGACTCACCCCAAACTACTAATACAAGCAACAAGAGTGTCTCCATACTGCTTGCACATATGAACATCGTATGAACCCATGGCGACTGGGTAGGCAGGAGAGAGAGAACCTCCCGGAGGAATGCCACTCAGACATAGGAATATAGCAACATGTGAAGGACAGAAAGGAAAGAGGTGGATATCCTGAACTTGAGAAGGATCTGAAATGGGAACTGAAACCCTCGAAAAGACTAAGCAAAACCTCCTCTGGAGGAGGGGATCGGAGATCTACCATGGCGCATTCGGAGGAAGACAAGACAGAGAGGGAGGAGGTCGCTGCTCCAAGCACACACTTGGCCCACGCCCTTGTTTCGGCATTCACAGCTTCAGCTTTGGAGACCCATTGCCCAGCTGCAAGGGGTGGGGAATGGTAATGCTGGAGATCAGGAGGAGGTGGGAGGAGAAGAAAGGGCCTCTGGCATCAAGGCAATGGGACAGAGCCAAAAGGGTCACAGAGGGTGCCCCGATGGGGGCACATGCCCTGTGGCTGCTCCACTGAGGGCCCCATGGCTGCTCTGCTGTGGGCCCTGTGGCAGATCTGCTGTGGGCCCTGCGGCTGCTCCGCTGTGGGCCCCCTGGCTGCTCCGCAGTGGGCCCTGCGGATGCTCCGCAGTGGGCACCGCAGCTGCTCCGCTGTGGGCCCCGTGGATGATCTGCTGTGGGCCCCGCGGCTGCACCACTGTGGGCCCCACAGATGATCTGCAGTGGGCCCTGCGGCTGCTCCGCTGTGGGCCCCGTGGCTGCGCTGCGGCTCCGCGGGTGCTCCGCAGTGGGCCCCGTGGGTGCTCTGCAGTCGGCCCCGCTGCTGTTCTGCTGTTGGCCCTGCGGGTGCTCCACAGTGGGCCCCGTGGCTGCACTGCTGTGGGCCCCGTGGCTGCTCCGCTGTGGGCCCAGCGGCTGCTCTGCAGTGGGCCCCATGGCTGCTCCGCAGTGGGCCCCACGGCTGCGCCGCTGTGG
Source organism: Dinomys branickii (assembly GCA_004027595.1). Classification (NCBI taxonomy): domain Eukaryota; kingdom Metazoa; phylum Chordata; class Mammalia; order Rodentia; family Dinomyidae; genus Dinomys; species Dinomys branickii. The sequence goes on from PVLD010008323.1 coordinate 36,725, forward strand.
GCCCCGCGGCTGCTCCGCTATGGGCCCTGCACCTGTGCCACTCTGGGCCCCACGGCTGCTCCACAGTGGGCCCCGCGGCTGACCTGCAGTGGGCCCCGCGGCTGTGCTGCTCTGGGCCCCGTGGCTGCTCCGCAGTGGGCCCAATGGCTGCCCCGCTGAGGGCCCCACTCAGGGCACCTTATGGACTGGACCCACCCCCACCCATAGCACGATGACAGGGTGGAGCCAGGCGGTCCACTCTGAGCATATGTGCTTTCCCACCTCCAACCATGGCAGTTTGTATATACCCATGTATGTTATAGTATAGTCTGAGGCAGCTATATGTCTTCCCAAGGCGAGAGTCCAAGGGTATAGACAAACCCAGGAGTACAGTTATTATCACAGGGAAGATGACTGATTGAGTGGTAGGGCAATGGAGATGAGGGAGGAGAAAAACTGAATGATCAAATGGGCCATCATCTGTGTAACTGAGTAACAAAGGTGAAGGTAACATTATGTAGGACAGCATCCAGAGCTAATTCCCTTCTTTGTTCTGTATAATTCTGTATTTCCTCAATCGTTTTTGTATTAACAGAAGTGAAGATAACTTTATATTATACAGCATCCAGTGCAAATTCCCTACTATCTTCTCTATAATTTGGTATTTCCTTTAATGTCTTTATGTTAACTAATGTGAAGATAACTATGTAATACAACATCCAGTGCTAATTCACTGCTATATTCTGTATAACTTTGTATTTTCTGTATTGTTTATGCTTTTCTGGTTCCTATGTCTCCATTCTTTTGTCTTTAAAATAAAATTAAAAAAAAAAAACAAAGTAAAGCAGATGGTACAACATATGAAGATCGATCATTGTAACACCTGAAACAGAGAGACCAGAGGACAAAACCACATGGTCATTTTAATTAATGTAGAAAGAGCATTTAATAAGATTCAACACTCTTTGATAATTAGAAACACTCCACAAATTAGGAATGAAAGGCAACTACTTCACTAGAATGAAAACCATAAATGAAAAGACCTGAGCTAATAATGTATTCAACAGTGAAAAATCTGAAAGAAGTCAAGAATGTCCATTCTCTACTGTTATGGCTTAACTCTAGATGTGGCCTCCAAAGCCTCATGAGCTCATAGGTAGGATTTTGGGAGCTGACTGGATCTAAGGTATGTGATCCTGAGATTAAGGTTGTGTCCTACTAAATTAACCCACTGATTGGTATGAGCATAGTTCTGGGTGTGGCTGAATGTGTTTACTAAAGACAGAAGCTCTGTCCTGAGTGTGGGTGGCACCACCTAAAATGCTTGTAACCAGGATGGGGTAAAAGCGAAAACTAGGCTCTCTGCTTGCTGCTTCCCTGCCTCCTGTTTGCTTTACCATGGACCGTTTCTCCTCTCTCATCTCCATCTGCCATGCCACCCTGCCTTGGAGCCAGCTGACTATGGACTGAAACTCTACCAATGGTGTGTTAAAATAAATCTTTTTTATTAAGAGATGGGGCATTAAAATACATCTTTTTTCCTCTAAATTTGGGTATTGTGTATTTAGTGTCAGCAACAGAAATATAGTTAAGACATGTACACTTCTATTATCATAGTACTGGAGGTCTTAGAACAATCAGGCAAAATAAAGAAGTAAGTTGTATCCAAATTGGAAAGGAATGAGTAAATTTATCTCTATTGGCAGATGATATGATATTACATGTAGAAACTCCTAAAGGTAGCCCAGGAAACCTAATAGAATTAATGAATTATTTAAGTAAATTTGTAAGATAAAATGTACATATTCCAAATCAGTTGAAATTCTATATATTACCAATGGATAACCCAAAAATAAAATTAAGGAAGAAATTTTATTTGTAATCAAATTTAAAAAGGAGGAAGGATGTCGAGAAATTGGATCTTCTGTGCAATTGATTGTGAATACAAATCCTGCAATTGCTGTAGAAAATGTATGGAGAGTCCTCAGAAAATTAATAGAGCTACCATGTGATCCAACAATCTAACTTCTGCATATTTACCCAAAAGAGTTAAAAATAGGATCACAAAGAGATACTTGTACACCTGTGTGCATTGTAGCATTATTCACAATAGCCCAGAGGAAGAAGTAACCTGTCTTCAATAGATATATTGGAAATATGCGATGGAATATTTAACCTTTGAAAGAAAGAAATCCTGTCCCACAATATAACATAGATGAAACTTACCCACATTGTTTAGTGAAATAAGTCAGTTAGTACAGGTCTCTAGTTATACTGGTACCTTATCCTCAAATTCTTAGAAAGTAGGATGGTCATTGTGGCAGTCAAGTAGGGTGGCAGAAAAGAGAAGTTTCTGTTCAATGGACATAGAGGGGCAGTTTTGAAGAGTTGTAGAGATCTGCTATATAACAACACACATACTGTTAATACAAGTATACTGTACACTTACAAATAGTTACAAGGATAAGTTCTTTTATGAGATTTTAAAGTCACAATAGTAACAAAACTGCAAAAGGAATTTGTACTTTTAAAAATTTGTTATTGCAGGAAACTTTATTGCTCAATTCTGAGATTTTTATCTTTACAATAAGATGTCTTAAGAAAAAGTTCATTTTTAATAAAATTTGGGGAAATTAAACTTCATTTTCTTTATTTTATTTGATAAAATGTGATGTGTTTTAAACATCGCTTAAGAACACTTTGCTACTTAAAAAAATGTCCATGTAGGTGAAAATAATATATTTAAAATTGGAAGTTAAAAGATGAAAAATGATACACTAGGAAAATAGTTTTTATTTTTAATAAAGAAAGTCATTATGGCAATACTTACTGTTACAAAAATGCCACTTAGAGCAAACTACACTAAAGATGAAAAGAAACACTCTGGAGTAGAAAGAACAGATACCATCATTGAATTGTGTATAGCAATTTAAAAGAGTTTTTAAATACACAAATAAAAAGAATTACATGAAAAATTACAAACCCATATACTTAATAGTTTATTATGAACATTCTCCTCAGCCCTGTCTTGGTTACTTTTCTCTTGTTGCTGAGACAAAATACCCAACACCCAAAATGAAGGAAGGAAAGTTTTATTTAGCTTACAGTTTGTGGAGGTTTCAGTCCATACTTGGCTGGCTCAGAGGCAGAGTGAGTGGCACATGGCAGAGGGCAAACGTTCATGGCAGCAGCACACAGCAAAATCCACAAGATCAAAAGGGAGGAATGGCGGCAAAGCAGCCTCTTTCTCTCCCTTACATTGTAAACAGCCTACCCCCGCCTAGGGGGCGTGTAGCACTCACACAGTCTCCATGCCCTCCTCTCCCACAGGCTCAGGATGTATACAAAGTAAGCACCTTGGCTTCCTGCTGAGTCCCTCAGCCAAACCGCTAGACTCCCCAAGTTGACACAATGTATCAACCATAACAAGCCCCCAGCCCCTTTTAAAAATTTGCAGTATTGGACTGAACCCGGGCCTTTACATGGAGCTGTGTCCTCAGCTCATTTTGTTTTATTTTGTGTTTCGATGGAGGGTCTCTGGAAGTTACTAAGTTGCCCAGGCTGGGCTTGAATTTGTGACCCTCCTAACTCAGCCTCCCAGAGTAATAGAGTAACAGGAACCTCATGGTTTTGTTATAGGCAGCTGAGTTAGATAGAAATATTATAGGCAGTCAGACTGGGCCGGGCCCTTGAAGGAGCCAACAGACCTGAAGGAGCCAACAGACCTGTGGGCCAGACCTTAAGACAAAGGGTGCTAAACAAATACACCCACATACCTCCCTAGGTGTAAATGTCAGGGACTGATATTCTAAATAAGTAACAGCCACTTTCTAAAAAGTCAGGAAGAGTCGCTAGCCCGACCCCCACAGGAAAAGCCCCTGATCTGTATTCATGCTTGCTACGTGACTTGCTTTCCCATTTGATCCCAGTTTACTCAGTCTTACCTGGACAATTATACCTGTAATCTTATTGGCTGACCATACTTTTGTCCATTTCCCCTGCCTTGGACCCGCCTCACCTCATGGTTTTTCTCTATAAAAGTCCCTGGAAAAGGCAAGTTGGGGGGAACCCACTCGGGTCCCCCTTCTGTCCCTCTCTTGGACAGAAGCTTTCTTTCTCTCAATAAATATATTCTGCTCTTAACCTCTGTTGTTCCTAAAATTCATTCTTCGGTTTTAGAGAACATGAACTTGTCTGATATCATTCAGGTTGGGAGATTTATTTTCCTGTATCAGTTTGACAAGGCAGCCATGGAGGAATGCTAAGCTTCCGTACTGTGAGGGCTGATGATGCTCGGGAGGCCTGTGAGAGGGCAGTTTGCTGAGTTAAAAAACAACGTTGTCTTGAAGCAGTCAGTGTTACGTGAGCCTTGCTTGCCAGATTCCTGCTAATTTGGAAAATACTTGATATTTTACAATGGAAACTTTCATTACCTCTGATAATTAAGCAAAATGAGTGATAGAATACTTGTGTGAATGAATATAAAACAGCAGGTTCAGTAGCCACAAATAAAGGAAGACTGTTTAAAATCTATGAAGTAACAAACTTTACCATGTAACTACTTAAATATAAATTTGCTGCTTGCACATAAAATGGATTTTTTTAAAGCACATGGAATATGCTATGAAAGACAAATGAGAAATGAAGGGCAAGGAAGGCAGACCTGGAATATTGTACACATAAATGATCCTGAGAGATCTTATTGTGCACACTTATCTCTATGCATTTGAAAGCTGTGACAGAATGAAAAATTTATTACATGTAGCTTTCCTGGTAAATTTCATCCTCCCCACTACTTACAGTTAAAGGAGGGGACACCTGTAGTATTAGAAATCCGTGTGCATTATTCCTTCTCATTGTTTTGAGTTACTGGGATCGTTCTTGAGATCTCTTGATTTGTAGAAAATTCTTTAAGATGAGAATGAGCCTTAGATAGCTACAAGAACAAAAGTATCAGAGTGAAAAAGGAACGGCCTTTATCTCTAGTCCTAGTGGTTGATATGACTATGATTAACTAATTATTATTTGTTGATTTTTTTTCAACTATTCTACCTCCAGATTTTTAAAATATAAATTTAAGCGGAATGGAAAATGAGAAGAGAAAAAAGAGGCAACTGCAGAGCTCCATCTGCTACTCTTCATTTGCCAGTGACCTGGGAAAATTCCTTAGCTCTTATAATTCTTTTTAAGATTTGTTTGTTTGTTTTTAATGTAAAACTAAGAAAGTTGAATAATGTAACCTTTCTAATTACTTTTTGCATTTTATCACTTTGAGGAAATTTTCTGTTTATATTAGTACTTTGAAGACAGAGCTTTTCGTTGTTCAGAATATATTTATGAGCTTTAGAAACACATGTCAATGTCTTATGCACATTAGTGTAAGCACAAGGGTATGTAGCACATGTTTCTTAAAGGACATATGAATAACTAACTTATTTCTTCCAATGTTTTCTGTGTCAGAGCTCTCTCCAGTAGAAATCACAAGGTCATACTCACTTGTTCACATTCTTTGAAGAAAGATGACTTAAAAGTAATATATTGTCCCTCAGGTAATGCCAAAATGAAGAGCCTCCAATCTTATGCTTCTGGTTCAGAATCATAATTTTAAAAGAAATGAATGGGGGTGCAGTTCAGTAGCAGAATGCTTGCCTAGCATGAATGAGTCCCTGAACTTGATCCCAGTACTGGAGAACAAAGAAGAAAAAGAGAAGGGAAAGGGAAGGAAGGAAGGAAGGAAGGAAGGAAGGAAGGAAGGAAGGAAGGAAGGAAAGGAGGTAAGGAAGAAAAAAGTAAGGAGGGAGGGAGAGAGGGAAGGAAGGAAAGAAAGAATTTTCTATCTGATCATAAGTAATAAGTAGTAAGAATAAGGCAATGCTGAGTTGCTGCAAATACAATATTTTAAATTACAAGGACATAGTGACTTCCATTATTAATTTAAATATATTGTTTCTTTCTTTTTTTTTTTTTTTTCCTTTTTGCGGTACTGGGGATCGAACTCAGGACCCTGCGCTTGCTAGGCAAGCACTTATTCCACTGAGCTATATCCCCAGCCCCTATATTGTTTCTTTAAGTACATGCTTTTTAATTTCTAAATCTATTATAAGACAGAACATTAGAAAAGTGCCATAAGATATAAACAATCCCAAAAATACTTTTACTATACTGGAATGATTATTGTTGATTTGCAAGCAGACATGGAAGAGTGACATGAAATTGAATGAATCCATGAAACCACCTAAAATCAATTTGTCACCGAATTCTTTAGTTTGCCATATTCATTCACTCACACAAATAAACTGTTCTTTTTGAAGCCGTGTTCCTTGGGGGACAGAGAGGCATTCTGAGGGAATTACTTAGGCTTAAGTTTCATTCTCTGGGGAGTAGTGAGACTGCCCAGTAATACAATGAGGACCTGAGGCTGTTCGATGCTCCTTGCTCTTTTCAGGCTCTTTATTCTGATATGGGTTGCATATGTGATGCGTGTTTCTTTCTTTATGGAAAGAGTGCATATCAATCTGGGTTCAGTGCATTTTGTGGTTGCCGGGGCAACAGAATTGGAAGGACAAACAGATATACACATACACATAAACATGTACAGCTCCATATTTAACCCTGGGGTAACTTCTATTCAAGAGGTGAAGAAATTTCATATATCTCAAAACAAGGAACACTCTGAACATTTAGGCACAGTCTAGGTCCCTTCAGAGGTGGGGCATTTGGTGCTAAAACCTGAAAAATGTAGGGCAGTTTTTAAAAAGGCATGAAAAACATTTTGTGTGGTGACTTGTTTAATTCTAAACATTTGTTTTACTTGCACAATGATGGCAAAGTTATGAAAGCATTTAAATGGAGCTATTGAATTGCTTGCGCATCAAGAGAGTGAAAGCTTTAGCTTTCTGCCATCATCTTCTTCTGCAAAGTAAAGACTCTGCATGTTCTCTGTCTCAGAATTGGATGGATGTTGAGGGAATAACTTTTCTACCACAAATGATGTTATTGCCTGGAATCAGAATCAATCTATTGGAAGAGAAAGTAGGTAAAAACCTTGAAGACATAGGGGTAGGCAGGGAGTTCATGAACAAAAACCAAAAAATACTTTGGTTTTAATAATTTGGTGAAATACTTCAAAGAATCAACAACTGGGATCTCATCCTACTGAAAAATTTCTGCACATTTAAGAAATCACCAACAGAGTAAAAAGAAAACTCACAAATTGGGAGAAAAGTTTAGCTGACTCTCCCTTGGACAAAGGTCTTCTATCTAGAACATATAAAGAATTTTAAAACATCAAGCCCTCCAAATTCAAAGACCCAATCCAAAAATGAGCAACTGAAATGAATACATACTTCTCCAACAAAGAAATACAAATGGCAAATAAATATATGAAAAAATGTTCAGCATCATTAATCATAAGAGAAATGCAAATTTAAACAACATTGAGATTTCATCTCACCCCAGTAAGAATGGCTATCATTAAGAAATCAACCAATAACAAATGTTGGTGAGGCTGTGTTGAAATAGGAACTCTTCTCCACTGCTGGTGGGAATGCAGATTGGTGAAACCACTGTGGAAAGCAGTTTGGAGATTCCTCAGCAAACTAGCTCTAGAGGTCCCATTCAACCCAGCTATTCCCCTTCTGGGTATTTTCCCAGAGTATCTGAAAACATCATATCACTGCAGTATATGTGCACCCATGTTCATAGCTGCACAATTTGTAATTGCTAAATTGTGGAAGCAACCCAAATGTTCATTCACTGAGGATTGGGTAAAAAAAAAAAGTGCATATAAATTACTTTTATATAATGGAATATTACTCAGCTATAAAGAAAGATACACTTGAGGCTTTTATAGGTAAAAGGTCACAACTAGAGACCATACTCATAAGTGAAATATATCAGACCTGCATGTGTAAGCAATGTATTGTCTCACTAGTGTAAGAACCTGAAAGAGTGCATAAAATCTAGGAGGTAGGATAAATATTGTTAAATGAAATGAAAATGCTCAAAAGTAAAGAGCAAGGGTGTGGGAAAAGAGAAGGGAAAGAAGTGGAAATTATGTATGTATGTATATACAGAATAGCTAGCAGTTGTACCACTGTTTTCTATTGCTTTACTCAAAGGAACAGTTAATGATTATTTGTTTGACAAATATGCATGTCTCTGTTTTCCTGGGAAGATATCAATAGTAGTACAACAACCATTGTTAATTTCCTACCACTTTGTCTATAACTCTGTATTATTTGTATTGTTCTTATGCTATTTTGTAAATGGATGTCTGTTTGTTAAAAAAAAATGTTTGATTACAACCTTTTACTACTTTTAACACAAAATAAAGATTTCAGTTCTTACGTATATAAAGCATTTAAGGACAGTTTTTTTCTTTGTGGTACAATAGCACATTCCTTCTCTCCACTGGCTGGGCCTCCTGCATTTATGGTCTGCATTTTATGGTCCTTATGGCAGTAGATGTGTGCACGCATGAGCGTGCCCAGCAGCAGCAGCTGTGATCATGCGTCCTTTCCAAAGCTGGGAAGTGATGGAGAGTAAACTCCTACATAACTGGGAGGTAGAAGGTTTTGATTTTCAGTTGAACAACTATCTTTCTCTGTAGGACGACCACTCTTTTCCTTTTCCTCTTGTGATCCAATCACACTTTTCCTATGTGTTAGGCACAACATTACTTTATTCTTTTAGACTCCTGCCTGTCAGGAAGAGAGCACAATCATGTCCTAATTTAACCCCATACCAGATCTACCTGCTTGCTTGTTGGAAAATAGCTCTTGAGTGGCATTTACATTTCCTCTCTGTAACTGAAGGAAACATCAAGCTCAAGTGCATACGAGTGGAGACAAAACTAATGTCATACCTGATTATGTGTTTAAGATGGCAAAAGGGACAGGATTCACAAAAGCCAGTAACATGCAAAACTCTTCGCTTTTGAATTTTATCCCCAATACTTTTCTTATTAGTCAAACCTTATGAGATTTCATACAGTCATACTTCCGCCCATACTTCTCCAGCAAATACCATCAAGTCAAACCAAGTTTGCTTTTCAGACTTGCAAAAACTGGACGATTCTCTTCCTTCTTTTCTAACATTTCTAATTTCATCTTGTTTTGGAAAATAATGGGGAGAAAGTTATTAAAAGAAGTCTTCAGTTTTACCCCTACTCTCCTTTCTTTGGGTGTATGAATGTGAGCCTATGCACACACAGAAGTTTGACACATAAGCACGCACAAGTGACACATTAAATTCTAAAGGGTTACAGTATATGAAGTGTACACTTGTGGCTCCAGGTGAAAGGGATGGGGTCAAAGTCCTCACACCGGCGTCTGGAGTAGGCTGTCCATAGCTGAGTGTCAGGACCAATGGGGAGGCCAAGTCCTGGAGGCTTAAAATTAAATAAATTACTGAGCAACTCTGTTGCTCTACCATTGTGAGTTCTGGTTTGTCTTCTAGGCAACCTCATGGTAACAGGAGAAATGCTAAAACTTTCTTCATATCTAGGAAAGAAGAAGGAATGAATGGACGACAACCCAATATCTCTCAGTCAAGGAGGTGATGTAAAAAGCCTGCCAAGAGACCTCCATCTGCAGCCACAATGGACATTTAGTCATCAAAGGAGGTTTAAAAATAACACTGTCATCAAGAAAATTGTGATTCTTACCCATGTAAGTGCTCAACTAAGGAGGAAAAAGTGAAAAATGAGTGTTGCACAGGCAACTAGGTATTATCTAAGTTCTCTGTCCAGATATCCTTGAGCAAGCAGAAAGATAAACTATCAATACTTATTTGATATTTCACTGAGAGCATCTTACTATTTATCTATCTACAAATAAGCAGTGTTCCATTTTTAAAACTATTCCACTGATTTTTTCCTTTATTCCAGTATCATTATTGTATTTTTAGAAATCATTTAGTTGGCTATTACTAGTAGGTATAAAACAATAATTTTTAAATAATTTATTTTTTTATTTAAAAGGGTAACAATGGTTAATACAGTGCATGTTGTTATCTTTAAATTAGTTACTCAAAGTACAAGATATTGGCATTTAATTGTCCAAAAAATATTAGCACAAAGCTTTTTTTCAATGAACTAAGAGATATTAATAGTATAACTATTGTAACTATCTAATATAATTTTAGAACTATCACTTTTTCTAGTTTTTCTAAATTTTTCTACTAGCTCTAGGTTAGTTCTTTTATATTTTACAAAATTATATATATATATATCTCAAAACTTTGCTTTCTTCAATTTATTAGTTATATAGTTATTTGTTTCTATCTGTTAGTAATTTATTGGTTAGCACAAACAGAATTAAGTTAAATAATATGTGAACAATAAATCTTATATTAAGTGTCATTAAGATAAGTCCATTGTTTGCCCTTAAATATATTAGTAAATATAATGTTTAAGGGACTGTATGTCTGTGTGTGAGAGAGGCAAAAAAAGAAACTATTTTAATTGTTTTCCTGCTGCTATTGATATGCAAGAATTCATACAAAGGTCTTTACAATATCTATTGTGATCACAATGCATTTTCTCTTTTAAGGCCTAATAATGACAATATTATATATACATTAATTTTCTAAAAGTAAAATAACATTGAATTTCAGGAATGTAGCTCCTTTGGTCATGGTGAATTACTTTTAAATAATACTAAATTTCATAATAATTTATCCATAGGGTTTCCTGAGCAAACCTAAATAAATATTCTATTGATCTGCAATTTCCTGGAGTCAATGGTAACCATCTTTATTCTTAAAGATGTATCAGTAGTTTTCTGTTTTCCTGTGGTATAAAATAGTAAAATTAGTATTGGAATGATTTACTATTGAAAATTTGGAATGATTTTCACATAAAAATATTTGGACCTAATTCCTGGCAAAAGCATTAAATTAACCTTTCTCTCTCTCCCTTCCTCTCTCTCTCTCTTTCTCTCTCTCTCTCTCTGGGTATTAAACTCAAGCCCTTTCCATTGAGCTACATTCCCAGCCCATTGCCTTTTCAATTGAATATTTTTGTTCTGAGAGAGTCTAGTTAGGTTCCTGAGTTGCCTGCTGGGCTCCAGTTTGCGATGCTCATGCCTCAGCCCCCAAGAGTGCTGGGACACACATACATCCTAACATGCTGGGCCTCGGGGAATATTTTCTCCATGCTTCTAATTATTTTTATTTTATTTTGTATATCTAGTACTTTTGGGAAAATTTTGATAAAATATTTCTTCATAAAGTAATATTTGAAAATTTAATTCATGTGTTAATTAAAATTAAAATTTAATTATAGCTATATTTCCTTCTAGTGTTTTGATTTTTTAGTGTTGTGGTGTCTGCATTTTTAAAATAATTACTTCTCATTGATGTTTGTTTTGTTTTTTTGACTTTTATTTAGGAAATAAAAAAAAATGAAAGAATTTTTTGGTTTTTATTTCCTTTATTATTGTTGCTATTAGGATAAAAACAAAAAGAATCTGATGTACTACATGTTAAGCACAGTGTTTAAAAAACTCATCATTATTTATTTGAGTGATTTTTTAAAGGATGAATTTTTTATGACTATAGCTTTAGTGACGTCTTATAGATCTTTGTGTATACATGTTTGCATTCTCAGATAATTTGTACACTTGTTCAGTCTAAGTGTTGAGTATTAGAGTTTTATAACTGCTAGATAGTTTTCTTCTGTTTTTATCATTTCACAAATTTATTTCCCATAGTCAGTATATAGTATATATTTATATTTATTTCTTATGGTCAGTAGATATTATATATATTTAGATTTTAAAATTTACTGGGCTTTTCTTATTATGTTTACAATTTTTCTCAGGTATTTTATGAAATGAAAATGTATTTTTCTATCAAAGTGTATATTTTATTAAATATATACTAGTTTAATATTCTAATTACATTATTTTGCTCCTTTACACATTTTCTTACTTTGATATCTTTGCTTTCCTAGAAAAAAATAAAATTGTAATTTTCTATAATTCCTGAAATGTAAGGTTTCTTAAAATGAATTTGATTGTGTTAGATCACATAAACAATTATACATAAGTAATATATAATAAATGTATAAATAATTATATTTAAATATATGTAATGAAGTATTATAAAAATCTCATTAAACTCTGTGCTGTTGAAAACTCATCCAGCTTCCTGTTTATGAATATTTGCCTAGAAATCACCTGTCATTTTTTTTCTCCTCTCATGTCCCTCTTCTCCCTCTTATTTTCTCTCTGAATACATATATGTATTTCTTGTGGTACACAGGATAGACCCCAAGGGTGTTACTTTATTTTGAGACAGGGTCTCACTAAGTTGCTCAAATTGTCTTTGAAATTGAAGTGCTCCTGTCTCAGCCTCCCAAGCCTTCAGATGTCCATTTTTAATGAAGGTTCAATTGTTTGTGTTTAAAATAAAATAATATCTTGATTATATATTATTATCATCAACTTCATTTTAAAAAGAGTTCATTCTGTTTGTGATTGATATAAAATAGATATTTAGAGTTAATTCAGACGTCTTGAATTTCTTGTTTTCATTGAATTAAATTCAGTTAAATTTTAAATTGCATAAGGCTACTTTCTACATATATTTTGAAGGTTGGATTACCAGTTCTTGCTTTTTAAACCTATTGTACATATAACACAAGTATTAATACAGGGAAGCACTTAGTGAATTTTTCAGATGTGAACGTTACTCATTCAAATCTTGTAATCTTAACACATTCTACAATAAGGACAACTTTTCTCATGTCAGGTGTTTGTGGGGCCCTGCCCTACAATCATGGTGAGTACTGCCTGTGAGTGTCTGGATTTACCCTCACTGTGAAATCTGTTGCTGAAGAAGAGAGCAATTGAAAGTGAAGTACTTAACTAACCATGCTTTCTGCGTCGAGCACTCTGCTAGGTCTTTATAAAAAGACCTAAGTCAGTTTCCAAGAGTGTTTAGTTATATACTACTGATTGTATATATTTCAAAGAAAAAGTTGTGGGAAATGATCAAAAATTAGTTACTAAAAGTAATAAGATTAAAAAATAGTATTTCACAAAAAACTTTGAGAGATTTGGCAAATGACAGAAATTTCTTGTTATTAAGTGCTAAGTAACTTCTCTGCTGGCCCTTTGTAGACTTTCTTGTTGCTCTTTTCTCATGCATATTTTATTACCTTGGCTATGTAATTAAAGTTTCCTAAATAGATTGTGTTTCCATGTGTGTGTAGCACATCTGTGAATCCCCGTGGATGTGGCGTGAGCCTCTATGGAACCTCCCAGCTGTACTTGGGAGGTTTATCCCTGACTTATGTCAGCCTGCAGCTGTCTAGGGGCCTAAAGCTGGGGTAGACTTGGGGACTCCTGCTGGTGACTGGAATGAGGCTGCCTTTCAGACTGCTCCCCGAGGGCTGTGATCCGATGGAATCACTCTGGAAAGCTGTAGACCAAGCTTTCCCAAGGTCTCAGCATGAACCCAGAACACAGGAGATGGTTTCTGCTGTCAAGGATCTGAATGCCTTGTCCTGCTGGGCTGCAGAGATATTCATAAATAACACCAACTCCTGTGCTGATGTCCCCCGAAGTTTGCTTTTGCTTAATCTTCTGTTCTCTTATTTGAATTTTATTATTTCTCTTGGGACGATTAAATGTTGCATCTCTTTCTCAGATCAGACTTCCTTGGTCTCACTTGGAAGATATATTTTTCCCTGGGTTTTTTTCTCTGTCGCATTCAGAATGGTTTCATTTTCTCCCCACTTTTTTTCTTGAAAATTTGCAACATGTATAAAGCCATTAGAAATACGGCAACATTGTTTATGAGTCCTGGTTCCGGTTGAAATGTACAGTATTTACTCACAGTGGAATTGGTAAGGTGGTTTTTGTTGTTCTTGCTTTAAGCTTGAAAATGGAATTAAAACTACATTTGGTTTCCAACCATAGAGGCTTTATTGAATAGTTTGCCCTTGAATGGCAAGTGGAATAATTGATTTTACAAATGTGCCTTTGGTATGGTGTTTTATTTTGAGAAATGATGTTTCAAGTCCTGAAAAAGGATTCTGGTTCTTGATGTAACTCTACCTTCTTCATGGAAGACCACAGTCAACAAGGTAGAAGAAAGCCATGCTGTCCATAGGTCCGGCAGTGTTTCTCTCCACCTATACAGGTTGCTTTATTAGATACCTCTGGATCCCTGGACATATTTTACCCACAGAATTATATGACAGCAAGTTGAAATGGCAGAACATTTTTTTCATGTTTGGTAATTTCATTTCTATGTTGATGTTTAAGGGTTGTTGTAATAAAAGTTGTGGACTTATTTATTTTTGTAAACTAGTACTAAGTGTTGCAAAATGCCTGTTTTCATTTATTAGTGCTTAAATATGTGTGCAAGGTACTTCTGATTTAGCGTAGTGTTTGATCTTAGTTTTACTTTTATTCTTGAAGCATTAGGATCACTTTTCAGTTTTTTGTACCTTAGCTCATTAGGTTTGCAAAAGTGCCCCGACAGTTTTTATGTATTTATGCATGGCAAATATTTATGCAATCTAACATCTATGTTGCAAAGCATTATGTAAATATCAGCCACCTGAGGGGGACACGGTCTTGGCTATCACTTCCATTACTGAGCTGCGTTACGTTGTGCTGATTTCTTTCTCTTTTCAGAGTCAGTGTCATCACCCACGAAATAGATAAGTAGATGTCTTTTAGCTGCTGGTATTAGCATCTCTGCCTTTCATTTTGTAAGCAGAGATCTATTACAGGTTTTGTTTTAGTGCTGTATATTTCTTGTTAGTGCATATTTACAGCTCATAGCAAGCGCATTCATCACGGGGGTTTGGCCTGTGCATGTTACACATCTTTTTTACTTTTCCTTCTCGTCTCCTCCTCCCCTCCTCCCGCCACCCTTGATCTCCTTCCCATTTGCCAACAGTCTAGCTCCTGGATCACTAGGCATCTAACAAATGTTAAACTATAAAATACTACAACATATTGAACATTTTAGTGACATTAAATATGTTTTCAAACTGCTTTCCACAAGAGACTCTGTAAGTAATAGCAATCTAATAATTGAGGCTGAGTAAAGAACAAAGATTTTTCTTAATAAAAATCCCACAAGTTGAACATCTATATGAATACCGACTTATGTAGAGAGACACATTATTGTTTGTTGATGTATACAAATAACTGAGGTGAAGAACATTGTAAATATGGAAGAACATTTTCTGAAAATGCCACGCTTTTAGTTCGTGACCAATTAGAAAACTCCTCGCAGTGAATAATTATAAACCTTACATACACAGTTATCTGGAAATTAATTTTATTTTTTGTCTCATTGTTCCTTTGCCAAACTTTTGGGAGTGAGGCTTTGACTGACTTATAAAAATGTAAATAAGCACCCTTCTATGAGCTAGTGTTTAGTTACATGGTTCAGAGCAGTGAGTGTGTTTCAGCTTTTTGTACCTTAGCTCATTAGATTTGTAAACGTATATTTTATTACCGAGTATTCATAAATATTCAACAAACAAAATAATTAAATAATTTCATTTCCCATCTGCAGAACTTGTCTATAGCAACACTTTTCCTTTGATCTTCATGTAATTTGCTTCTTGTGACAGGGCCACTTCTGATCATCTTTGGTGGCCTACTTCTCATAATGATTCAGTAGAATCTAAAAGTTCCTGTAGAAGGGGACTGTAAGGGAGAGACCAAAATGGCAGAGTAGGGAGCAGCAGCAAAATACAGCCTCTGCAGGACCTGGAATACAGACACCTGGAAAGTAGCAACTTGATGAAAAGAGAGAAAAGGAATTGAGAGGAGACAGGAAAATTAGAAATTACAGAGAAGTTGGAGAAATGGACAACCATGCAGACAAGAGTGTCAAGTGGTCTGGAAGTTCCTCCTGGCCCCTAAGAAGGGGAACTTGTCTCCGCAGAAACCAGTAAGCCCTAAATTTGGGGAGCTTCCGTGTGAAACTACGGATGGGGCCAGGAGCACTACTAGCTCCAACAAAGCCCAAGGCCATTGAAAACTGAAAAAGCAGCATGGAGTTTTACTCCAAAGTGACTCCGTGCACCCTTCAGGCTGCAGCTGGAGAATGAATCCAGGGCGGTGCCTACCGTTCTGACAGAGAGCGTTAAATCCAGGTAGTTTGGTATAGGGGCTGATTATTTAAGACGGAGCCACAGAAAAACTACAAAACAACTTTACCACAGGGTTTTCAGTGTTACCCTCCCATAGTGACTGGCAGAGAGATAGTCGCTGGAGACACTCACAGACAGGCAGCAAGCTAGACATAGACACCCTGAGAAGTTTGAAGTCAGGGTGAGAGGGATAAGAGCTCTACTTCCCATGGTAGCAAGCCAGACCCTATGTGTGTGGCTTTCAGAGGTGGTGCAATAAGAATGTGCTGGGATTAAATACAGAGGTCTGTTCGAGTCTTTGCTCTGATGGCTACATCCAGCACAGTTCAGGAATATGACTGAGTTCCCCACTTACCAAAGAGAGCAGGGACACGCCTCAGCTTGGAATTCAACACAGCCTGAGGAAGGTGTGTAAAGGTCTGGAAAAGGGATACATAGCTCACAAACTCATGGGCTATAAGCCAGAGGGAGAAAGCCATGACTTGCTGGATTCCAAAACTGCAGATCTTAGAAAGAAAACACTCATTAGAACATTCAGATGGTTTTTTTCTGAACTAACTTCCTTTTATCTTCTTCATGTTTTAAGGTTTGTGGTTTTTCTTTTTTCAAAAACTTTCCATGTTTCCCTTTTAATTTTTCTACTTTTTATTTCATTTCTTCTTTTGTTTATTATTTCCTGTTTTCTTCATATAATTGTATTAATTTCCTTTCACTCCTCTGTGAGACTATTTATCTCACTTTTCTCTTCAGCATCTCACCTTCCACTACTTAACTGTTCAGTTTTCCTTCTGTCCTTCTCCCATTCCCCAGCCCCTCAGTTTACTAGTATAATCCTTAAGCTTTATTAACGTTAGATACTTAGTTAATTTTTATGCTGTTACTATTCATTGTTAGTGCAAGTATTGTTGGTGTAGTCACCAGGTATGCACCATGTGTCAGTGTTTTGTGTGCCTCAGTGTTTATACAATAATAATAGGTCTCTTTTCTTGGTTAAGGGGAGAATTTTATTTGTTCTTCTGTCCTTATCCAAATTGCCTTTGACACTGCCATTTTTACTGATTTAGTTGCACAGTTGTTGATATTCATAGATTTTCTTTATATGTGAATATCTTGATTGTCTTTATGTCATTAATAATACTGTGATCCATTGCCAGAGAACCAGGTGCAGGGCCTATTATGCTGCATCCTCCTCTCCCAAATTAATAGAGATGGTTGGGATCTCTGGACAGAGGTAAAGGCCTACAGCTGGCTCAACTCAGAGTATAGTGCTGCAAAGTAGACACAGTTAAACATGATCTCTATAGTAACAACAAAGTGTTTCTACTGTAAGTATCTGCAATCCTCAGTACACACACACACACACACACACACACACACACACATGAAATACAGCTGCAATAGAGACACAAGAGAAGACTATAAACTGCCTCCAAAAACCCTGAACTTTAAGCTGATCCACGAGGAATCAAGAGAGAGAAAATCAAAAGTCATGGGATGAGTTAATCAAAATGATAAAGGAGGAGATTAGACATGAGATCAGGCCCTGCATGACTTATGCTTCATTGGAAGAAGAGGAAAGAGGACCCTATGCCTGGTTGTCCTTGGTACAGAATGGTAGGGGTGACAACCAAAAATAAAAAAGTAATACTACAAAAAAGTTCCTCCAAATGTTTCAATGACAATCCAGAGAGAACAAATGGCTATCCGTATAAGCTGATAATCTGTTTTCTCAGCTTGGTTTAAAAAAAGATTTTAAGTGGCACAAAAGAAATCACATATTACGCTGACATTTTCTTTCACATAAGAAATTGTTTCTCGTGCTGTCTGCTTCCACTAAGCCTGGAGGTTATTTGGGCACATTTAAAACACCTGCAAAATTATCCTGAGAGCCTGGAACACATTTGTCTACAGACACTAAGTGGCGGCAAACTTCTGTCGGTATGTGTGCATGTGTGTTTGTTTTAATAGCCTAATGTTACCCAGAACAAAAGGAACTTGGTGGTCAACCTTAACACTACATGAGATTTCAAATTAGATGTTCTTATAAACTAATACAATTTTTTAAACTAATCCAACTTATATCATTGATATCTTATTATTATATCGTATTATATTGTATTATAAGTAATAGAACACCAGTTTAAGTTGGATTTCATTAATTGCAGCTTATTAGAAGAGATGGCTGAAAGGAATGACCCTTGGAGGGCTTGACTGAAGATCAAGGATTATGTGCTTATTCTACCTCTTGGCCTAACTTCTACTGCCTTCTTGTCTCTGACTGCACTTATATACACAATCTAGTGTCTTAGTCTGGCTGAGAAGAGTTTGCCTCTACACGACACTGGCTGACAAGTCCTCTGATTCCCTGTTATGGGGTCAAAATGGGCCTGGGGGATGGCATGGCATTATCTCAGCAGTGTGTTTACCGAATCACCTGGAAAAGATGACTGTATTATTGCGTTAAACACCATGTTATAGTTTCTAGGCTGATGTTGGAGCCTCACCTCAACAACTAGACCAGAGACAGAAACTTTTTTCAGCAATGAGAAATTGCTACAGGTCAGTAGTACATTTTCTAAGATGCTTGAGACTAAGGTAGTTCAGATTTCAGATACTTCCTTGACTTTGAAATATTTGTATGTACATCATGTTATGTCTTTTGTATAGGACTGAGGTTTCGATTCCAAATTCACTTATGTTTGTGTACACCTTGGACACCGTCTGAAGCTTGCAGTATTTTTAGTGCATCTGCGTTTTGCCCATGACCATCATGCGAGGTGAACTATGGCTTTTGCATTTGTGGCCTCATGCTCGTGCACAGAAAATTTCAGATTTTTGAGCATTTCACATTTCCAGTCACAGGATTTGGGATGTTCAGTCTGTGCTCACTTAACTAAGAACAACTGGTGTCCACATAGCAAGAGCAACCAATATGCCTGCAAAGTGTTATATCAGAAAAAGATTTTTGGCTCACGTGGCTAAAAATTTTCTTTTTGTAGAATAAGCATGGAAATTTAGATATGCAGGTCTATAAAACAAAATTAGTCTTAAAACTAGCTTTATTAGGAACCTTAAAACACATGAGTTGAAATAGAGTATCCTCCATTCATCATAACAGAAGAATAATTGTACATGAGGAGTAGCTTTTTTACTATTGTCATTTTTTAGTAAACTGTGTTGAACTACTTAAACTCTCCTGAGTGCTTAGATGGATTCACTTGATTTGCAAGTCAAATGACCTTAATTTTTTTCAGTATTGTCAACTGCATTAAACATACACAAGGTATTTTTTACATTTTCATGCATTTATCTTAAAGGTATGCCATTTGGGACTTAATTTCTCTTATAACTACCTAGTTCTTGTGTTTATATCATAAGATTCAGGTTAATATGAGGACACTTAATCTCTGTATAAATGATAATTTAGTGCCTGTTTGCTTTTTCCATACTGCACATTTAGGTGAATTCTTAAGGAACACATCTTCTGTCTTAGAGAACCCACTGAGCAGCTCATTTTTCCCTCCTTCTGTTATAAAAAACACCATTTATTTTCTAATATATTAAACACATCATCTTCTAAAGGGGGATGAGGAAATGTAGAAAAATAAACAGTGGGAACAGAGGAGGAACCTTGGCTTTGCTTGTAGATACAGCAGGAGTCAGTTTGGGGAATTTGTGGTAAATTGTACTTTAGTGAATAGAGTTACGTCGATGCCTTGATATGTCCTATGTTTCCTAGGATAGGTAATGTCACTGTAAGAAAAGGGAACTTACATCTAATACATATTATCTTCTAGGTATAGGATAAATTAGTTCAATCTTCATTTCTTTTTAAAAGAAATGTAGACTGCTGGATATAAAATATTGAGCTCATTTTGTTTTCATTTCATTGAGTGAATATTTTCAGTTTTTCATGGTATTTACATAGTTTATTTAAATAACATTTAAATGTTCTTAGGATGAGCAGCACTTGAGAGGAGTCAAGTCGCTATTGTATATACTGGTTATGAAACCTTAACAGTTACATCTGAAAAGCTCATCCATTCGCTGGCTGTAAATTTATAAAATGAGAAAATTTTCTATTTCTACAATAAAAGTCTTTAGGGTCATTTAGGTAAGGAGAGAGGAAGGTTTTTTTTATAACATGTAACATTTATTTCATTTCCCTACCTCCTTTATAATGTAGCTAGGCGCTGGCTGAAAATTAGTTAAGTGCTCAGCAAACAGCCATAAGCCCCTGCTCTCCTGCTTCTGTGTAGCTCCAGCCCACACACACAATGTGAGAAATCCAAGGTGCTAATCAGCAGGGAGCTCCCTTTTGCTCCGCCCACATAGATCTAGGAAGCTGCAGGCTACAAATGATACAGTTGGGGAAAGAGGAAGGCTGGTCTACTAGAACAGAACTTCACATGAGTGAAAAGTAGATTTCACTTCATTAAACTATTGATGTTCTAAGATTTGAGTATTCTGACAGGTAAAATTTATTCAGTTATCTACCACATTTATTTCAAATCTTTGTTTCCCTATTAATTTTTCAAGCACTATACAATCCTGGCAAATGAAACAGAAAAAAATCACAATGTAAAAATATAGCCACCTTGTCATTCAGTTAGTACTATTATTTTTTAGTTTTCCAGAAAACATCACCTATTTTAATCACAGTGACAAGCAGGTAACCCCGATGACTCTATTGTTATTTCAGAAATTTTTACTGTTATGAAAATGTAAACGGAACCTGGCATTTTGTCTTGGGTTCCTGAGTAAATGATCTTAAATTTGTTATTGTTTTGGCCCTTTCCTTTTTTATCTTTGTAACAGGGTGATACATTTCCTATTATTTTAATTTTTAAATTTGAAGCTTCTTAGTTGTATAAAATACTACAATGAAAATAAGATAAAGACTGTCCATGAATGAATCGCTTTGGTTAAGAAGTAATATGTGAAGAGAATTACTGAAATCGGCATGGATTCACTGAAGCCCTGGTCTTTAAAGGCATTGTCCAGTCAGTCATGTTCTCTCTTCAGCTCCTCCAAGGTAACCATGTTCTTGAATTAGGTCTCCTACAGTCATGTACTGTTATAAAAAGGTTTGTTTCAGGTATATGCAAGTGACGTGTTTTTATATATTCCTGTCAAATGAAATGTTATTGTTTCATATTTTAGCTGTGTATTCTACTTTTGAAATCAATGTCTTCCTTTAGCATTCTCAGTGATCTTAGTTGTGTCTGATAAACATTGTAAAAATTGAATAAAAACATTTCATACATTGTGTTTTGGAATTTGCAAAGGCACCTAAATATTTGACATTATGATACATCAAGCTGCATCTCTTCCTCCTCACAGTTTTCCCATTTGAAATTTACTTTCAAACTACTTGGATCACAAGATGATCAATTTTTACTTTTCTACAAACAGGTAACAATTTTGTTCTAACAGTCAAGACCTAGGCTTGCAGACCAGCTACCACAGGGGTCTCTGCCACTAGCTGTACTGTAGTACAGAGCCTGAGCATGTCAAGGAGTGTAGCTGTGGCCACCATGTAACAAGTTACAGGTTTTGGAACACTGAAATGTGATATGCAGATCTAAATCTACTGAGTGTTCCTGTTTTTAATGCATCCTGAAAGTCTGCAGAGATTTCTCAAATACTTTTGGCACAGGAATAAATGACATACAGGAAATTAAGATAAATATACACTCAGAAGTTACATTAGTAGTAAATTTTAGTGAGATGAACAACCCAAAAGGAAATTAGCGTCAAGAAAGAAAGATTTGCTCAGAAGAAGCTATAGAGAAATGATTCAGAATAACAGCGAAGGAACCACCAAAATCCACAACTCTATGAAAACAATAGAAACACATAAAAACAGTCAAACCCAAGTTTTTCAGAAGTACAGAAATTAATCAAAGGCTTTAAAAAGTCGAAAAATTTTGTTCAAAACAAATAACTCAGTAAGAATGGTGAGATTCGTGGAATATTAATGTTTCTACCCTCTCCACGGCTACATGGTAGCATTAAAAAATGAACAGCTGTGCACTTATCATAGCTGAGTAAAACCATAGCACCCCAGGGCCCACTAGAAGGGGTGAAGTGGGTTTGGAGTATCCACAAGACTCACATCCCACGACCTTTAAAAGAAAATGTAGCCCACCTGGAAGTTCCCAAGAAACTTCCTGGCAATTTGTCTTTATTTGACCTGACATAGAACCTGTTCAGAGTGCTTAGACCATTTCCTGAGGTGTTTGCTGAAAATAATCTGACAATTGCTTAACAGGACAGTTGGCTGAGATAGCTATGGCAGGCAAGGGGAACAAGGGCTGACCAAAATGGTTAAAAGAAAACATGGAAAATAAGTTGTGCATAGCTGGGGCAGGGGCAGGGGCAGGGGTTGTGGAATAGAAAGGATCAATATATGATATGTTTGTACAAATGTAAACCCACAGTGAGTTCCTGTGCATCTGCACATTCAGGAAAGGTATGGGAAAGCTTTATCCTTTTTCTCCAGCTGACTATGGGGTTGTACAGGGAGGAAATAGAGGGTAAGACTGAGCTATAGACTGCCAGCAGAGTGATGCAAGAACAAACATATACAAAACATACTGGTGTGAGGCATTAACTGAACATTAAATTACATAGGTAGAAATCTCCATGGCCACACACAATGGAGCAAACAGACTTTACAAGAGTTTCACAAAAGTTGCTTGTGGGATAGAAAGGATCAATATATGATATATAGGTACAAATGTAAATGTTACACATCGCAAACGCATACCACTAAAAATAACTAAAAGAAATTATGAGATAATTTCTAGGCAAATGGAGAATATCAATAAGGAAAAGGAAATTATATAAAAGAAACAAATAGAAATTTTAGTTCAAGAGAACAATCAATGGAATAAAAAATTTACTAGAGATGCCCAACAACAGACTTAGTCTGCCGGAAAAACAAAGCGGTAAATGTGAAAATAGGTTAATCAAAATATCAAGTCTTAACATAAGATAAAATGAGAAATGGACAAAGCCTCAGAGATCTGGGTCACATAATTAAGCATGCTAACATATCCATAATGGTAGTCTCATAATGAAAGTAAGAAAGAAGGGACAGAAAATGTTTTCCTAAGGGAGTTGCTGAAGCATTTCTACATGTGATGGGAAACATGAATCTACATATCTAAGTAGCTCTATGAACATCAAGTAGGAAACTCAAAAAACCCAAAAATTCTGTAGCTGCACATTTCAAACGGTCAAAAACTGAAAAAAAGTAAATCATCAGAGCAGAAAAACAGAAGCATCTCTGCATATACAAGACTCTCTCATGGTTCTATTAGATCAGAATATAAAAAAGCAAACACCTAACAGGTCAATGAAACTGAAAGGTTTTCCTCTGAAAAATGCTCACATACATTTAGCTAGGAGATGGGGACAATAGAAGGTCAAGTGACTTAAATTTTTAAAACCAAGAATTAATTTGGGGACATTATTACCGACCTGAAGGGGAAAATAGTATAGGAATACTCTATGAGCAATTTTATGTCAACAAAGTGTGTACCATGTTATCTATGGAAAAATTCTGGAAATATAGACCCTATCAAAAGTGACCTTAAAAGCACAAAATTGAATATGCTTTAAAAAGCAACAAAACTGAATTAGAAATCTGAAAACAAACAAAATTCCTCAGGGTTCAACTACTGAATTTGACCACATGTCCAAAGAAATCTTTGTAAACTCTTCTGACAGAAGAAGAAAGACCACTTCAGGAAAGGTATGGGAAGGCATAATTAATGCCTTAATTCTGTGCAATTAGTATTATTCTCATAGCAAATTAGACAAAGGCATCATGAGGAAATAACACCACAGACCAATATCCCTTTTGAATACAGAAGCAAAATTAATATCATACTGGCAAAGCATACAAAAACCATACAAAAACAATTATGTAGCATAACCTAGTGGGCTTGTCTAGAAGGAGCTTTGTAGGAATGCAAAATTGATTGAAAATACAGAAATCAGTTTGCATAATGCCTCATATTATTAAAATAAAGGTAAAAATCAATAGAAGTTTCTTAATAAATGTAGAAAACATTTCAAAAAATTCAACACCCTGTCATGATTAAGCAAATATACTAGCATACTTGAAACATGAAGGATCTTTCTTAACTGATAAAGGGAATCGACTAAAACCAGCAGTCTATTTTGTCGTGAAAACTGAAATGTGGCCCTATCATCACTTTGCGTCAGTGTTGTTCTGAAAGTTACAGTGAGGACATTTAGGCAAGTAAATAAGACATCCAGATTCTAAAGGAGGAGGTAAATCTTTATTTATAGATGACATAATTTTGTGTATAGGAAGGTAAATAGACCACACAGATGGAGTAATACTGAAGTTTTGCAAGAGGGTAAGATCAATAGGCAGAATCAGTCATATTTCGGTACATCAGCGAAGAATAATTCAAAGGTAAATTTTATTAAACGTTTTATAGCTCTAGAAAAAATAAAATACTTAGAGATACATTTAGCAAGAGAAATACAAGCCTAATACACTAAAAACGATTAAATGTTAAATAAAATTAACAAACTGAATGACAGGAAAGACATCCCATATTCATAAATTAAAATAACTTTGTATTTAAAGACAGTAATGCACTCCAACTGGATTTCCAGAGCCAAAGTAATTACATTAAAACTCTTCACAGCTCTTTTTGTAGAAATGGAAGAAAAAATTGATCCTAAATTCATGTGGAAATAAAAGGAACTCAGAATAGCCAAAACACCCTTTCAGTACTGAGACGGGTCTGAGAACGATAAACTCCCAAACAGCCAAATTAGAATTTGGTAGCGCTTTTAATAGTTGAGCCCAATGGCCCCCACTCACGCCTCTGTTTCAAGGCTGAGAAGTGAGATCCCTGAGCCCATTGTATGCAGGGCTTATAAAGACAAAATCCACAGTGAATACACAGGTGTAGCAGGGACGTTATGCTTGGGTAACTGTCCTGTTTCTGGCAGGGACGGGCAATGTTCTTTGAATTCTTTCCGAGAAAGAACAAGGAACCTTTAAACAATAATTATGTTACCATACATGGACTTTAGCTGCTTGAGGTGAATCGGGGGTCAAGCATGGGGTCAGTCTAGCAAGCAGCTGGGTACTTAGACCATTACAAGTACAAGTTGGGGGACTCATACTTTCTGACCAAAACTTTAATTATAAAGCTATACCAATCAAGACACTATGACAGTATATGGCTAGACATATGTATTAATAGACCGAGTACAATTTAAGGCCCAGAAGCAATCTGTTAGGGTTATGTTTAAGTGATTTTCAAATAGGGCATGAAGTCTAGACAGTGGAAAAACAATTGTCTTTTATCAAATGGTACCGGAACAATTTGATATCTATTTGCAAAACAATGGAGTTGAAAATCTCCCTCACAACTCATAGGAAAATAAACTCAATGCTTATATTGCTTGATCAGTTTGTATGCCTGTGTGTGGTAATCTGAGCAACTACTTTGAAGGTAGCAATATGGAATATAGGAACCTTTGTTAATTTCCCATCATCCTATTTCCAAACTCTGCATCATTTTCATTTTTTCCTCTTTAAAATAAAAAAGAAATAAAATAAACTCAAATGAAATGGAGACCTAAATGTAACAACAAAACTATAAAACTCTTAGGAGAAAACAGAAATAAATACTTATTTCCATGGATTGAGAAATGTTGTCTTATCTATGATCCCATTTCTTATCGTAGATAAGAGAATATTATCTGTGATAAAAGAGCACAAATAATGAAAGAAAAAAATAGATGTAACATACCACCAACAGTTAAAATGTTTGTGTTTTAAGAGTTACCCTTAAGAAACTGAAGAGAAAAGAAGAGAAAACTCACACATTGGAAAAAATATTTCCAGATCGTATATCTGATAAGAGATATTGTCCCAGAACACACATAACAAAAAAAATCTATTCAAAATTAGGAGAAATTCTTGATAACACATCCCCCCAACTCAGAGATAACCAGGATATGAAAGGATGGTCAGTCTATTTTGTTGTTAAGAAAGTGAAGCAAACTGCAGTGAACTATTACTTCACAACTCTATGGAGGGTCATAATGAAGATGACAGTCAAAAGTAAGCTTTGATAAAGGTAGGGAATTTGGAACACTTAGACACTGCTGATGAGATTTTAAATTAGTGTGGCCATTATTTTTAGAACAGCTTCAAGTTTTTAAAAATGATAAACATAGATTTATCATACAACCCAGAAATCCCATTCCCAGTTATTTACCCAATAGAATTGAAAACCCATCTTCACAAAAATAGTCTTACAAAAGTGCAGTATTGCATCACACAGAAGAGGGTAAAATGGAAAGGACTTGAATGCCCATCAAATGATCAATGCATAAATGAAACACTCCAGATCCAGAAAAATGGAATATTTGACTATAAAAGTGGAAAAAGTACTTATCTATGCTGTAATATGGATCAGCCTTTAAAACATTATGCTATGTGAAAGAAGTCAGAAGCAAACAGGTACATAGTGAATGATTCCATGTATACACTCAGAGTGAGCATATCCACTAATACAGAGTGCAGATTAGTAGTTGTAGGGCTAGAGAGGGAGAATGGGGGAGACCCCTACTGGCTACAGGACTTTGGGGGCACAATAGAAGGTCCTGAAATTAGGGAATGGTATTGCCCACTGCCACCCTCCCTCACTGTACTTTTAGTCCAGTGTGGTGCTACAGGCCTGCAATCCCAACACTCTGGGAAGCTGACACAAGAAGGCCACAAGTTTGAGCCCAGCCTGGGCAAATTAGCAACTGAGTGAGACCCTGTCTCAAAAAAAAAAAAAAAAAATGGTGGGGATGTAGCTCACTGGGGATTCTGGGTTCAATCCCCAGAACCACACACACACACACACAGACACACACACACACATCTACACTCTTTGAATTTTATGGTTATGTGCAACATTTCTCAATAAAGCTATTATTTTTTCAGAAATGAAGTTTTCCAGAGCCCATGTAGCACAAACTTGTTGTTTCTAATCAGCAGGAGTCGTATGCTACAGAAGTAGAGGCATTTATCAGCAGCTATAAAAAAAAAAACAACCACTGAGCGTTATCCTTTTGCCACCAGAGCACAGTGCCCTGTAATTTTAATCAGCTGCTGCTGTGACATTTGAAACCCCCAAAAGCAATGAACAGGCTGATGGAGAATGCCCACCTGCCTCACAGAGTGGACCCAGCTGTCCACAGCCGTCTCCTTATTCCTATTTTAGGTGTGTTTAGGTGATATGAGTTCCAAGATGAGGCTTTCTAGGTTTGCTCTTTAACTGGAGCAAATTTAGTATTCTGCAGAAGAGAAATCCCTTGAGAGGGAGAACACACACCTCCGTGTTATGGGAATTAAGGGAGCAGCTCCCAATGCACAGCTAGGTTATACCTTGTAGCCAAGGAGGCTCCTCAAAAACACTTCAGGGCTCAGGAACCAGTCCACAGTATTTTCAGACATCCCAACTTGTGCTCAGAAGCAGACTGCTTACCTGAGCTGTTTGCATAATGAAGCGAGTGCAATGTGATGTGTAAGAGAAGGGCTACTTTGAGAATTCCAGGTCCCTTAGAATTCAATTCAGAAGCTATGTTTAGAAGTAAGTAACCTGTCGCAAAGGGGTAGTGTTGTTTGCTTAGTAATGAAGACCAGATGTCCTTTCAGCACCAGAAGACCTTGGCAGGAAGCCACAGGGCATCTCATTATGTGCAGAGATACACACAGGGGCTATGACTTTAGCAAAATGGTGACTCTGGAAACAGCAAGCCTATAAGCAATTCTGTGCACTTTTATTGAACCGCTATTGTGTGCCTAAAATGTGGAATATGAAATCAGCAATACCTGGAGCTGCTCTCCACAGCTACCAGAGTCCAGCAGAGCACATGTGCAGCTACGTGAGTAGGACGTGATGTGGCAAATGGTAAGACTAAGACGAGGAGGAGAGACGAGCAAATTAAAGGCATAAACAATGAGCACTTCCTGGGTTTGCAGCCAAAGGTAACGGAGTAGGAGCAATACTGGGTATGTGCTTCATCCGTGAGTGGACAGGGAAGGGAAGGACGTTCCCATTAGAGCACAGCCAGAGCAGAGACCGGGAGGGAAGAGGCGCTGGTGGGCAGGGGGCGGGAGAACAAGTGATAATGCGCAAGAGGGCCTTGGAAGTGTGACTTTGCAATTCCCCGCCACAGTTACAAAAAGCACTGTGATTTACTAAGGCTTATTTTACTTTTCTTTTTGAAAGGAATCAACAACCATTCGTATTTCTTTTTAATTATGGAAAGCTACAAATGCAAAAATGACAGAGAAAATGCATTACATCTTAGTCATGCAGTTTCAAAAACGCTCCACTCATGGCTGATCTTACTTTATCTAGGTAGAGAAAGCCCCTCACATATACACATTTTCTCTGTTTAGGCCAAACATCAATTAATTTCATCTATAAATATTTTGGTGTCTGCTTTCCTAGTTTGAAGTTCAATTTGTGATCTTCCTGCATCAGCCTTCCACAGTATTATGATTGCAGGGATATATGCAACTCCTGATCTATCTTATTTCACGACAAAACTGCTGATGGTCCACCATCCCATGAGGACTCACACAGTGCTTGCTGTTTTGCTTTTACTCATTCTTTATAAATTATCTGGGATGCATCTATCAAGAAAATCTCATCACACTTGTTTCGTTTTGCTGTTTTAAACGTTGTAAAATAAATGCAAGGTAAATGTTTTGTTGATTTTAACTTGTCTGTACCAGTTTCCAGAATAAGAAGTACATTCCCTAGCATCCTGACAAGGTGATCAAAAAGGTATTCTTTTAGCATTTTAAATGATCTAGGGAATTTAAATGTTTTTGTTCCAGTCAGTCTGCCATGGTTGCAATAGTTATTGATGTTCAAAGTTGGATCATTTGGGGGCAATAAAGCCTATGTGGTTTTTTTCATAAATACTTTCTTGTGAAAATATACAATACATGCACAAGGTGCACTGGCACTCCTGAAAATGTCACTGGATTTTCACAAACCAGGTTGGAGAAGAGAACATTATCAGCACCCCTGATACTGAGCCCTGGATGCTCTTCCCTGGGTGCTCAGGCTGTGGGGATGCTAACTGCTTATAAGATTTCTGTCTGTTTCACAGAAACATGTCCATTCACCACAAAAGCCAAGGTTCAAAACATTCTTGGGAACAAGTAGGCTGATTTTGACTTGGGAGTATTGAGAGTCCAGGATATGGGAATGTGTGAACAGTTTTCCAAAGGAATCCTAGAGCTTGGAACAATATTTGTAGATGGTGAGCAATTATTGAAGGAAGACTATCTTCATAATTTATTCTTTTAAGAAGAACTTCCCCTCTCTTAAAAATAAATTTAAATATTTATAGCACCCTAATAAAGCTTCACTTCTGCTTTGTGACTTGTAGCTCTGTATTATAATCTGATCACAGTTCGCCAGTCTTGTGATCCAGTGGGTTTCCTGCCTACACTGAATCACGCTGCTTAAGAAATTTGTAAGCAGGAACACCAGTTAGGGGGGAAAGCAGAAAGCCACTGCTCATTACAGACTATCACGAGTCAGATGTGACCTTTGGAACTCATACCTAAGAATCACAACTGCTAATTGCCAGAATTCCTTAGACAAGTGAAATTCTCGTTTTCTAGGTAGAAGACCTGAGATTGATTGATTGATTGCTTGGTTGATTGATTTTGGTACTGGCAGTCAAACTCAGGACCTTGACTTGCCAGGCAGCCCCTTGCATCACTGAGCTCTGTCTCCAGCCTGAGACTTTAAATGTATGGTGATTATACTAGTCAACTTTCTGTCACTAAAATGAAAGCTATGAAGCACTTAATTTACCAAGTGAAAGGTTCTGCCTTGATTCACGCCCAATGCTTTGGCCTCTGGAGAGGCCGTTCTGCATGGTGGTGAGGTGAGGTGAAGCAAACTTCTTACCTCATGAGCCAGAGAGAAAAGACTACAGAAAAAGGAAGAAACTAGCCAAGTCCCACCCATTCCCCACAGACAAGACCCTCGTGAGCTAAAAGCCTCCACTAGGCTCCACCCCTAAAGGTTTTCTCACCTTTAAGCAGCACCACCTTGGGCACCAGCCCTTCAACATGTGGGCAGCTTGAGGGATGGCCAGCCAGACCATGGCAGTGACTACCTCAAGGGCACACAGCTGGCCAGTAAGTGACCCTAGAACTGGAATCATCAGTGCTACTGCACTGCCTTCTACTATGATATATTACTGCTCCTCTGTGCCTCCAGGCTGAAAAGGGAAAGTTTTAACTTCTGTCCTTCCCAAATGGACAAGAAACTTGCCACTGTGTGATCTGTGTCAATGAGAGCAATAACTGAATGTATTTGCAAAGTTCAGTTTTGTTAAATATATACTGTTGTACTCTCTTAAGCTACCAGTTCTTTTCTACATCTGTTCATTGTCACTGACACCTTAGAAGAGACGAAAGGATATTTTGTCCAAGCCTTGTCTCTCTGACTCTGCTGTTGGGGGCCTGCTGGTTCACCGCTGCAAGGTGGCTTAAAAGTGGAAGCCCCAGGACCATTGTTAAACAGATGCAGAAAGGAAGTGCTTCGTGTGGCGTGCTACATAATTACACCAGAAAACTTTCTATCAGTGTTAGCTGGCAGAAGATAAGATCACTGGAAACATTTTCTTTTGGAGAGTCTGCCTCTGAATTTTTATGTTGTCGCTGAACCTATTCCGGAAAGTATGCAAGTCATTCATCTTTATTTTTGTATTAAAACCACATACAACTCCTACCCTCTTTAGCACCGAAGAATGACTCTGTCAGAAGGTACTTGAAATAAATGTTAAGAGAGAAACAGGCACAATATATATGCAAAAGGTGATAATAGGCCATACTACTGGTGGCTTTAGTCCATTCCTGTCACATGTTCACAGTGATTTTGCCAGTGATGCTTTACACAGTGATAAAGCATTGCCATGTTGAAGATTTTATCAAATGTTGATACTTTGTTAATCAATAAAATGTTTTTAATAAAGTGTAAAAGATTTTTCAGAAATGCTTTGCTTCATCATTCTTATTTTATCCAACTAAGGAGGTAGCACAGAAGCTGTTTGAAGCAGGTGACAGAAATGGAGCCTTCTCAGTTTTAATACCTGAGAAAGTTGTCTCCCAGAATACCAAGCAGCCTGATCCCAGGGCAGCAAGTACACCGCCCACAGGGGATGGCTGCCACGCATCCCTCCAGTCTCCAGGAACAGCAGCAAGGGCCCTGAGCCATTTTGTTCTTTGGCTGTAATTTGGTAACTGAAAATCAACTTAACCAAGAGCAAGTGGAACTGGTGGGGCATTATCTTATAGATCCAATGATCTTGTTTCCACCTTTTGAAGCTGATTTGTGGCATCATCGTGCATCCTTGCAGATGTGGTCAAAGTGAGACAGTCCCATGTAATCTGGGCAGTGGGTCCCTGGATCACCATATGCTTACAAGAGAGTGCAGCAGTGTAAAATGCTTTCTTTGGCTTCTATTGTGTAAGACACAGCTTGACAAGTTTAATTTTCATTCATTCTATATAAAACCTAGAATTTGGGCAGCTTAGAGGGAAATAAGGGCTAAAAGCCCCACCTTCTGTGTCATCCCACATGACATGCGAACTCTAAAACTGAGGCAATGGAAATGAAATTTTTTCCTACACTGTCATAATGCCCCAGGAAAGATCGATAGGTCAATTAATAGAAAGGTATGAGAGACAGATAATTACAATTCTGTGGCTAGTAATATGATTTTTTATCTAAAACTATGATGGCCTAAAGAATTTTAAGGAGAGGCTGCCCCATCAAACATTTAAGAAAAAGGCTCCCATTGTGCTCACTTCAAAGAAAAGCGTTCCCTTCCGTGCACCCCTTCTGGTGCCAGCTGTGTGCAGCAGGCATCCCCAGTGTGCTTCCGTAGGGCCTAGAGGTTGAATCTTCTGCTGCTTTTTGCCTGTGGCTGAACTCGAGAAAAATGCAGACCCGCTTCGCTGGATTTATGTGTGCTTGGTCGCATGCAGCCTTTCCTCTGTGACCGCAGGTGCACTGGGACTTACACGTGACAGAATGATAATGTTACATTTTTTGGAAGTGACATTTATGTTACCATTTGGCTTTAACATAATTAGCAATTTTATTTCTATGAAATGATAGTTCCTGATTGAGGGTCACTGCTTTGGTTGCATGGTAAGATGATCATATTGAATTACTGTCCCAAACAAAAACTGTATCTGCTGCTCAATTTTATTACCTTAGTCATTTGCCCTTCTCTGAAAAGTCTGCAATACAGGTCTACTGGGGACACATTTCCTCAAGTTTTGTTTTTATCTGACAGTGTTTTTTTTTCTTCTCCTTTAGATTATGCTTGCACAGGATACATAATTCTAGGTTTGCTGCTTTTATCTTACAATACTTCGAATATTTCACTCAGCTTTATTTGCATAGCTTCTGCCTTTTCTCTGTATAAGTCTGATATTTTTTCCTCTGGCTCATTTCAGTATCTTCTCTTTGTCTTAATTTTCTGCAATGTGAATATGGTATGTCTAGGCATAGATTTTCAGCATTTATGCTATTTGAGTTCTGTGAGCCCTTTGAAGCAGTTGCCCAGTGTTGATCATCTACTTTGCAAAGTTGTTAGCTGTTATAACTTCATGTAGCCTCTTCCTTGGCTCTCCTCTCGTCCATGGGAGTCCTGGGACGCCGTCACAGGAGGGTCTGAGCTTGCAGTTCTCCAGCTGTAATCCACCAGTGCTGTGCTGGAGCTCTGCTGAAGTGGAGTCCCGGGAAAGAGAGGGAAGGAAAATGCCACATACAGGATTACATCACAGGCTTTATGCTTGCCCTGGGAAAGGCGCTCACCTCATGGCAGCCAGGAAGTAAAAAGGAGAAGAGCCAGAGAGGCAGGGACTGGGGACCACTGCTCTTCCCAGTGTCACCCCCATGGCCCACTCCCTTAGACCAGCCTCCACGTCTCCGTGGGGGACTCCCTGTAATACCATACGGTTGGGAGCTCTCCAGTGGACTCCCACAGTGAAGGAGTTAGAGGCCTATGGTGCACTCACTTCTCCAAAGGCCATCAGCACCCAAGCCTGTGACACAGCTTTAGGGACTTGCCATATCCAAAAACAGCTGCTTTTTAATTTCCAATAACATGTCCAAATTTATGAATGAAACATGCATCATACTTATAGTTATTTTATATCAGCAAGCCTGCATTCCATGCCTATATTCACACCTGCAGTTTGATATTTATACATGTAGTCATGTCATATATATTCATTTTTGCATTATTCATGTATTTATTTTATGTGGATTGTGTATGAATTAAGCATAAATACACAATACTTATCACTTGCTTTAAGAGAAAATTGAATTACAAGAACCCTAAATTAAAAAAAAGTCATGTATGTTGGATTGAACAAAACAGCCCCCAGTCAGCTTCTCCTGCAATCAGCAGGCATCTCTACGGTCAGCAGCTACCTCCCAGCGGGGCTGGCTTGATGGATTAGAGCGCAATGTCTGGATTCAGACACATCTGGAAGCGGGTTTTGCATCCAAAACCTGTGAACCAAGGAGAATCTCTGAGCCTTGGCCGCTCCTCTTTCCGCGGTGACGCTCAGCCGTGCACACGCGGGGTCTACTGGGTGAGCCAGGTGCATGGGTGGCCTGAGGGCCAGGCTGCTCTTGCTGGTGTTACCAATGTGACGGCCGCAGTCACATCCCTTTCAGAATTTATTTCAGTCTGACATTTTCTGTCACATTTTATTCAACTTTCAAGAAGTTAAAATACACATTAAGCACAGGCTCTTTGCTGAGCGTCCCCTCTCTTCTGCCTCCTGGTAACTGTAAGGTCAGGATTTGGGACCCAGAACGTTCTTCCGAGCTGTGCGGTCAAACTTTCATTTCCCAATTACTTCTCTTCCATGACAGTAGGAAACTCCAATTCAACAGCCCATTTTCTCCCACAGAGTGTTTTGAATTAAATCAGATTTTCAAAGATTAAACATAAGAAAAGTTAATAAAGATACAGTGAGCTAACTTTATATACTATTTATGATGGCTTCAGTATTTTGGCCATATGTATTAAAATTATTTAGCCTTTTGCCAATATTTTTACTGCTGGGGATGTAGAGGAAAGCAATACAAATGTGGACCACACCCGATGTGAAATTGCAACAGGAAAACAAGGAAAAATCTTAGATTCAACTATTAGCGGATAGGCATACACACATATAAGGTATTGTCAATTGTCCATTTCCTCTTGATGCAATTTCACACCTTGTAATTTTGATAAAATACATTTGAAAATACAACAGGAGAAAGGTTAGTCTCCTAGCTTGGAAACACTCTGCTTCACAAGGACCATCTGCTTCTTTAATATTTCTCTTCAAACACAAACAGCTGGAGACTCAAGCAGTAACCTGGAGATTTGTTTGTGGTAGATTTTTAGGGCTCTTACTTTAATGCTTATTAGTGTCCCCCATGGATCAGGCAGAATAGGGTCCATTACAGCTCTCACTTCCAGAGAGAAAAGTGACACATGGTCCGAGAATAAATGAGAGGACTAGAATACAGAGCACACCACTTCCCGGGACACCTGTTCAGGGCCCCAGGTGACCGCCCTTCCTGCCCCCCCCACAGCTCTCGTGACTTCTTCCACGGTTTTCTGGTTGCAGTCAGGTGGAGCACGACGCCTCCTCTGGTGGGGAGCACTGAGGGTGTCACTGCTGCTCACAGGAGCCAGTGAACAGAGGAAAGGCCGAGAGGGGACTCAGGGGGGCGTTCCATCGGCATTGCTCTCCCTGGATCCCCCACGCCCCTGGCAGGTTGTAGATACTGTTATTCTCCTTCCTCCATGAGGACAGGAGCCTCAGAGTGGTTGCATAGCTTTCTCCATGCCATGTGGCTTGTGGTTGGCAAGGCTGTGAGGGGAGTCCCAGGTACGTGCACACCTGAGGGCTCCTACGCGGCTCACGTTCCTGCATCTACCTTGCATTGTTGCTGAGTTGTTGGGATGATATAAGGGATGTTGTCTTCAGCTCATACTGCTACTACGTGACCGCCTGGAGGCCCCCAGGGCTGGGAACTGTTCCCAGGAAGTTGGAGTGATCTGGAGGAAAGAGAGTTCACTTGGCCTACGGATCGGTTCTCTCCTCCAGCACCACAAATCAGGACCTTTTTGTGACTGCGAGAGTCTCCTAACCAGTCAATTCCTTTTCCTACAAAAAATTCTATGCACTGTTTCCATTCTGAGTACAGCTTTACTGGCTCATGTGTACACACACACACACACACACACACACACACACACACACACACACACATCCCTGTTTGAGAGACTAAAATCCTAACCTTAACTGGTGCTCAAGTATCTCTAAATCTGCATCAAGCAACATTTATAGCTCTTCTTCTCACTTGCCTTTATGCACCCTTTGAACCAGTCAGCGATACTGACAGTATCTTGCTCTTTCCAAACTCCTCTGTCCCCCCACTCCGGACGCTGCCTTACTTCCCTCTCTACCTGGAGCTGCCCACCTCTTGCAAGAATTAGCAGCAGTGTATTCTCCCCTTAACTGGGAAATATTGTTTCCACATCTTACCTTTCCAAATATTGAATTTAAACACTTTAGTTGCAGTCATGTTCTCTATGAGAGTACAGTGAGGGAGGGGACCGTGGCAATGCACAGGTGGCTTCTGAGTCCACTGTTAGGAAGAGTGTCATTCAGCCCGTGTGACCTTACAGCATTTTCACTTCTGTAAGACACAGATTCTTTACTGGCAAAATAAAGACATCCACACCAATCACACTGACTTGTTCAGATTAAAAGTGATATTTATTGCTTTGTACCTGGTAGGTGCAGATGCTCAACAAATGTACTTAAATAAATAACAGCTATAATTTTGATCAAGTGCACTGTTCTTAACTGTTCTGCGTGCAACAGCTCAGCTAATCTTTAAACTGAACTCCTTGGACACCAATGGCAGGGCGCTACTACCATCTCCCTCACTATGAAGAGGAGGAAACCGGGGTCAGAGATCAAATGACTCATCCAAGGTCGTGCAGCAGCCAGGGTAGCTGGGAATTCACTGCAGTACCCTTCTGTCTTTGACCAGAAAGAGCCCAGACACAGGGAGAAGACAGGGATTTATTTGATTTTTCTTATCCCTGGTACACGCATTCAGCAGTTGTGTAGGGGACCTAAAAACAGAAACTCGATCCTGGTACAGTATTTTCTGGAAGGTGATGTGAGCTTCTGATGCTCTCTGCAGCCCAGACCGAACTGATGGCAGTGCAGGCAGGAGCAGCATTCTTAACAGGCCTCTATGCA
Source organism: Dinomys branickii (assembly GCA_004027595.1). Classification (NCBI taxonomy): domain Eukaryota; kingdom Metazoa; phylum Chordata; class Mammalia; order Rodentia; family Dinomyidae; genus Dinomys; species Dinomys branickii. The sequence goes on from PVLD010008323.1 coordinate 73,225, forward strand.
GGTAAGGAACCATAGGCGGTGGAAAACTTACACCCTATCACTGTGCAGATGCCATAAAAATGCAGCTGCTGAATTACTCCACCAGGAGAGGGTGGCCTTGTGATAAAGCCCTGTCTCCCTTCAGCTTTTCCACTGAGAGCAAAGCCCAATGCACTGAGCACACCGCCTATGTGTTCTGCCTGGCAGGACCTGGGTGGGCCGCTGCAGTCCACTGGGGTCACCCTCCAATTCTTTGTAAGGGGTGGGGCCTTGCAGTTCACAGGCCCGCTGGCTCCATGCCCAGGGAGCGTTCCTGGTCTACGGGGTCTCTTTTCTCCTGCAGGGGATGCGTCGAATGTGCCTTATTTTTATGCCACTAATTTTGAAAATCGTTGAAAGTGTTTTGGTTTTGCTTTCTGTATGATACACTGTATCATGTACATTATACTTTTTATTTGGTTGACAAGAAAAATATATTTGTTCACCTGTAAAATAAATATTTATTGGCCAGTAATTTGAGAGAATTACAAACCGGGATTGAGGCCGAAAGCACAGGAACACGCTAAGTGCGTAACTGAAGATGCTCCTGAAAGCCTGGAACTGAGCTGAGCTGCATCTAGAGATTGGTACTTCTGAAATGCTCTTCCCAGAGGGAGCTGCTTGCTGTGCTGTTTTCACAGGGAAACTCAGTGAGCCCTTCAGGCTGGTTCCCAGCTCGCCCACTGGACCATAATACTAACTATATGTGGCTCCCACGGACAGACCCCGCGTGCTCCTGGCTGGTCCTTCCGGGCTGCGCGGCTGGAACCACGGCCTCCGCGCTCCGCACCACGGGCTTCCCGGGCTCCGCGCTCCCCTCCTGGCCGAGACTCCCGCACAGCGCGGCCTGGGCTTCTGGTTCCCGAGTCCGCTTCCTGGACTTGCCCTCTTCTCCAAGCCAAACTAGCTGAACGTATCGCGGAAATCTCATCCCTGCAGCAGTCGCCCCCTGCACACACCGCGGCGTGGGGCAGCCGTACCTTACTTGGGCTCCGCTCCCGAGGACCCGCCGGCCCGCCCCGCCCCCGCTGCTGGCTCCAAGCGAACCCGCGCTGGGCGCGGCGCGGACACGGGGCTCCCGCACCGCCGGGAAGCAAACCGCGGAGCGACAGCTCCCGGTCCCTGCCTCCAACGGGCGTCGGGTCTGCGCTCCGCCTGCGGTTCCCGGGCGCACTGTTCAAATATATCAGAGTTTACGTAAAGCACCGAGGTACCTAGCACAGGCACTCAGGATGTGTCTCCTCCGCCTACTGTCTGTGCTGGAAATGAGTCACACAACAAAGAGAAGGCAAACGGACAGGTCTGCGGACGCCCAGGGTAAATTGCGACCTGCGTGGGAGCGGGTCGCTTACTGAGGCGGAGGCGGGCTGTGCCTTCGCCCAGCCAGCAGATGGCAGCATTGCCGCGGGACGGCCGGGCCGCCGCTGACCGCGCCGCGCCGCCTTCACATTCATCTCCACTTGTCAGGCTCTTCCTAAGTGCCTTCTGCAGAACCGACCCTGAAATCGCATCATTTAATCCATAATCACATAGTGCCAACATCTCTCCGTTTTACCGCTTATCAGCGACATTAATTCATAGGAAACAGAGGCCACTGATAGCTTCAGGCGGTCTTTTTTTAGAAAGGAGACATTCCTGAATGCAGATAAAACTGCCAGGGACAGCCAACTTGCTTAAAATAAAGAAACGGATTTCATAGGAAAAAGGGAAGCACACAGGGAACGTCACAGAGACTGTGCTTTTTCCCTTCCTTTGCTGTTTGTCAGCACATTTTACTCTGCGATCAAAACGCAATTTTCGGTTTTGGGTAAGCTGTGTTTGCTCAACTGGTCAGTTAAATGTGTCCCAATAGCTAATAAGATTCAATCTGATGCACTGCTTTTGAATACTCTCCCTGGAGATATAATCAGAAATTCATGTCTAGGATTGAACAGCACATTGTCAAACAGTGCCTGTCCTAGCCCTAATTTTTTTAGCTCTATTTCAGTGGTCTAAAGAGTGCAAAATAGAGTTCCTCTGGGAAGCGGGAGGGTGCTGTAAACCGATGGCTGCTGGGATTCCACAGGTGTAATCACATTTGGGTTAAAGTGGTGAGACGTGAGAGGAAAAGAGACATTTCCCCCCAGCACTAAACATCTGGGAACCTAGAGGAATGATTTTGCTTGCTAGAGAGATTGCTGTGACCTCCCAAGACTCTAGATGGTACTGCAGAGTCAACCCAAAGCTTTTGGGCCACCGTTTCTTACGGTCTTCCTTTTATTATACTTTTTTAAGGTATCTGGGTGGTTGCACTAGAAAACATACTGAAAAAACATTTTTTAAAAAAATGGTGTTATAAATGTAATCATGTAAATTGACAGTGTCTGAGAAAGATAAGATAGATGTGCTTATATGTATTTAATTTTAATTCTCATATTTAGATTAATTTTCAACTGAGCATAACAGTCTAAAATGTTCTAGAAGTACTTAATAACGTTATGCTGCAGCATTAATAAATGATGCTAAATTGAAATGCAATTTTCCTGAAACATGCGAATAAGAAGGCACAATCCCTCCTGAAGGAACTGCTGTGCTTTCCTTCCTATGTATAGCATCTGTGTGAGTACATGGTGTGGGTGTGTGTATGTTCATGCATTTTAGCATTTTAGTCTCTGAATGAAGAAGTAGCTATTTGCATGGGGGAATGATGTCCCCATATGCACTTCAGCCAGGTTTCCTCTGACACTCACCTGCATTAGACATTACTTCCAAAGCATGCTTTTGGTTTGCAAAAACTGAGTTACTTAACAACTTCCCTTCTGTTGTTGAAAAGTGAGGCAAAGAAAGAAAAACAGGTACAAAGTAAAAGAGGAGCAAAGGATGGCTTTTTATAGAAAGGGACTATTTCGAAAGATCTGCAGTCCAAAAGAAGGTATAAATGACAGCAGTGTCCCTTGGGAAAGAGACTTCCTTACTTATCCCTCTAGTATACATGGAATGGAAGTTCTTGCCTTTAACATTTCCAAGCCATTCTGAGCAGGGGCTGGCACTGATATGAAACTCCCATCCACTCCAGACTGGGCACAGATTTTACCTGTCCATTTCAGAACTGTCTGCTCCTCTGCAAAGCGCACACACACACATGGCACACCACATGGTGTCCAGATCCTGTTGCATGAATAGTACATTGCATGATCCCTTTTGAGTCTGTAAGTCACTTCCTCAGAAGATATTTCCACTTTTTCAGTAAAAATACAGAGATTCTGAGAAGTTAAGCAACTGACCAAGGGCCCCAGTATTTATATAATGGAGAGAAATTAAAGTCTTGCCAAACCTGATTCTAAATATTGTTCTGTTAAAACTGTTATTAGACCTTATAATATTGTATGAAAATCTATACTATAAAGAAGTTTGCTAACAAAATTCTGACAGACTGAAAACTTCTACATGTATCCTTTTTCCAGTTCTGCCTATTCACTGCCTTCTCACGTTTACTGATTAATGAGTTCCTTGACTGCTCACTTTTTGTCTGACACTTCTTTGTAGCTAGGCAACTCTCATCCTTGGGAAGACATCCACATACACTTTTCGGTTTAAGTTCATGTTGATGTTCCCTGTGGACTCAGAAGGCCTTGCATACGTGTTGCCAGACTATGATGTTCAATTTACTTTGGAGAAGTTTCATGGACAGCTATGTGTAGGGTGGTATACTTATGTGGTTAATTTTCTAAAGTTCTCTGTATGGCTTTTAAAATATACAATTTCTGCCTATGCAGCATACTGATTCTCCAGGGTGTCCCATTGCCAGGCTAAACTCACCCTAGATTCCACACTGCCTCAGTGCTGGACTGACCCTCAAATCCCTCACCATTAGTCAGGCAGTATCAGGCCCCACTTCCAGATTGGCTGAAGTAGACCAAAGTTACATGCCTGTCCATCACCAATCCAGGCACTCCTGCCCAGGACTCCACACATTTTTTGTGGACTGAGTCTGCAAGGATACACTGGCACCTGGCAGGAACTTGCAGCATCCAATGCAGGCATGGTCTATAAACTTAGTCTCTAGGCCTGCTCCAGCACTTGCCTAATCATCACAGCCACAAGCCTAAGTTCCAGCCCAGGAATAGGTCAACTTCTGTAGCCTTTATATTAAGTCAGCATGCTTAAAGCTCTACTACAGGCCAGCCTCTGAAGATATAGAAGCCAAACCCATTCAGTACCATACCAGCCTTTGCAACCTGAGACTTTAGGTCTGCCACTGTATCAGATAAGCAATTTTGGCCTCAAACAACACACAGTACCCACGAATCAAGGATTTAGGCATGCTTAAGGGCAGGCTATTACCTGTTGCCCATACTCCAAGCTGGACACTGAAAACTTAAGCTCAAAAACCTAGATCCAGACTGTCCCAATAAAACCCAAACTGAACAAGCCGGCATGTACACAGGCTCCAAGACTATATCTCTAAATACCCAGGTCACAAGCTGGCATTTTAAGCTCCAGAATTCAGATTGGACTTCTTAGATTTAGTCTCCAGGTCAATATCTGCACACTCGGGCTCCAGGTCACACAATTAGACACAGACTCCATAGAGGACTCCACAATCTAAGGCTCCAGTGTTTTCTAGGCATGAGACTAGTAATTGTGATTCTAGCATCTAGATTGCTCTGTAGTACGTATGTCAAACAAGCTCTAGAGATAAAAAAAAAACACAAGAATGAAATGAAAAATGTTATAGAAAACATCAAAACCTAAATTTGTTAATCAAAAGTCTAACTGTTGAACTTGAAAATAAGTTATTTGAAAACATACTGCCAGAAGACAGAAAAGAAAAGAAGCAAAAGGAATGAAGAGAAATTATGGAAAAGCATCAGAAATGCAAATGCTCACGTTGGAAGACTTAATAAAGGGGAAGAATGGACAAGATGCATAGAAAGAGTATTGAAAGAAATAATGACAGAAAAGTTTTTAGAATTGGAGTAAGATTTCAGAGCCCATGTACAGAAAGATCAATGTCTCCAATCAAATTCAAGCCAAACAAAAATATGCCAATACATATTTGATGGTTAACCTTGATTGTCAATTGATTGATATGAGATATGCTCAAGAGATTAATAAAATACACTTGTGTGTGGGAGGGATGGGCGTGTGATACCTTTCTGAACTTATCTTATTCCTGGTCCCTGCCTCTCGGGTTCCTCTGTGGATTTCTTCTTCCTGGCTCCTGTGAGCTGAGCTCCTTTCTTCCAACCCATAACTGTGGGAAATAAATTTGTGTTGTTTGTAAATTACCCAACCCGAGGTATTCTGCAACAGCAACACAGACTAAGTTAAGGCTCAAAATCACTAAAATCAGAGAAATGTAAATAAAAATCACAATGAGATAACACCTCACATCTATTAGAATGGATATTAACTAAAAGAAGAAAGCTACTGTTAGGTTGTGGAGAAAACAGAATTCTTGTACACAGTCAGAAGAAATTAAAGTTAGTGTAGCTATTATGGGGCAGTATGGAGGTTTCTCAAAATATTAAAAGAAGAATTATCATATCCAGTAATCTCACTATAATATATGAAAGAATTGAAATCAGTATGTCAAAAAGATATTTGTTACCCTATGTCCCATTGCAGCATTACCCTGAATACCTCAAATAAAGAAACAACCTAAATATATATCTGTTATGGTTGATATATTGTGTCAACTTGGGGAGTCTAGGAGTTTTGCTGAATGACTCAGCAGGAAGCCAAGGTGCTTGCTTTGTATACATCCTGAACCTGTGGAAGAGGAGGGCATGGAGATTATGTGAGTGCTACCCATCCCCTGGGTAGGGATAGCCTGTTTACAGTGTAAGAGAAGGAATCAGGCTGCTTGCTGCCATTTTTCCCTTTTGCTGGTTGTTTTTGCTGCTCTGCTGCCACGAATATTTGCCCTTTGCCATGTGTCACTCTGCCTCTGAGCCAGCCAAGTGTGAACAGAAATCTCCACAAACTGTAAGCTAAATAAACCTTTCATTCCTTCATCTTGGGTGTTGGGTATTTTTGTCTCAGAAATGAGAGAAAAGTAACCAAGACAAAATTTGGTACCAGGAGTGGGGTCATTGCTGTTACTATACCTGACCATGTGGCTAAAGAGCCTTTTGAAATGGCTTGTGGGAAGAGTTTGGAAAGGTTTGGAGATGTTGCCTGAAAGAGATGTGCCAGAACACCTTCGTCTATTCTGTCTTGGAGATGCTTGTCAGAGCTCAGAAGCCCAGAAGGCTGATAGAAATTCTGCCAGTAAAGACCAGGTTTGGGAGGATTCTGCTGGGATGGACCACATTGGGTGTTGGACTCCAGATGATGTATGTTATGGCTTGGCAGAAAGTTTGCATTTTGCTTGTGTCCAGAGACTTTGCCTAAGACTGAGATTAAGGGTACCAGTGAACTGATTAATATGGTAAAAGAAATTTCAAGGCAGTCAAATGTTGGGGAAGTGGCATGGCTATGTCGGGGGCCTTTAGCCAGATTTATATTGACAATCAAGAACAAAAAGCCCAGCAGGATGATTTAAAATGTTTTGAGTTTGGCCAGAAAAGAAGCTCCAGTAAAGCTGTGGACTGCAAAAATAAGGCTAAGGAGATCTCTATTGCAAAGGAGCAAGAGAATGGAAAAGATGGCGTGAGGGTATCACAAGAAGCAGCAAGTCTCCACCATTTACAGCCTCAAAACTGTAAAAGTGAGAGACCTTGCCTTGAGAAGGAAGCCAAAGAGCACCATGTTCCAGAATGGCGGCAATCACACCTGGTTCCAGAATGGAGGCAGCATACAGAATTTGTTCCTCAGAATTGGATTCAGTGTGCCCAGTAATTCAGGCACTCAACCCCTATGGCCAAGAGAGAGGAAAGCTTGGCTACTGCTCCAGGTGGCAGCAGACCTTGGCATTATCCACATGGCTCTGGCTTTAGGTGCATGGAGCATGCAAGACTTCTGAGGTTAAAGAGGCTTCCACCCAGATTTCAGAAGGCCTGGGAGGCCAGGCAGTGTGCCCCTGAGAAGGCAGTATGTGAAGCTGTGATTGTGAAGCAAAAGGTCCACTGGAGACCTCAAAAGTTTAGAAAAGACAGGACCATGGATCATCTGAGGAAAGTTGCAAGGAGGGAGCAAAGTGGGCCAAAGAGAGAAGCCACAGAGGCTGTAACCACCAGAAGTGCCATAGGGGTGGACTCATGTGAGCCCTTTGGAGCTCACAATGTACCACAAATTGCTTCAGATGCTGAATGTGGAATTACAGGACACATTGTTAGCCCTGCTGGATTTTGGACTTGCTTTGGTCCCAATGCTCTATATTCCCCTGTTGGTGCCTTTTGGAATGGTAATGTTTATTTTGTGCCATTAATTGTTGAAAGTGTTTAACTTTTCATTTGGGCTAGTACCTAAAGAATTTGCCTTATATCTTGGAGGAGACTTCGAACTTGGACTTTTCAGCAATGCTGAAACTGTTAAGACTTTGGCAACTCTTGCAGATGGACTAAATGCCTTTTGCATAAAGAGATGTGCATGACTATTTAGGGCGCAAAATGTTATGGCTCTAATGTAATATAATGTCTTTGTATCAGGAAACTTGTTTAAAGAAATGTGTCTGGTTGCCAAGTTGACAAGGGGTGGAATGTTATGGTTGATACATTGTGCCAACTTGGAGAGTCTAGAAGTTTGACTGAATGACACAGCAGGAAGCCAGGGTGCTTATTTTGTATACATCCTGAGCATATGGAAGATGAGGGCATGGAGATTATGTGAGTGCTACTGCCTCCTGGGTTGGGGTAGGCTGTTTACAATGTAAGGGAAGGAAAGAGACTGCTTGCTGCCATTTCTCCCTTTTGCTGGTTGGTTTTGCTGTCCTCTGGTGCCATGAACGTTTGCCCTCTGCCATGTGCCACTCTGCCTCTGAACCAGCCAAGTATGAACTGAAATCTCCACAAACTGTAAGGTAAATAAACCTTTCCTTCCTTTATCTTGGGTGTTGGGTATTTTTGTCTCAGCAATGAGAGAAAAATAATGGAGACAATATCAGTGGACAAATGTATAAAGAAACTATCACACACACATGCATGCACACATGTACACATACACATACACCCATACCTGGAATATTATTTATCCTTCAAAACGAAGATTCTGTTATTTATAACTACATGGTAAATCGTGAGGGCATTATGCTAAGAGAAATAAGTCAGACGTAGAAGGAAACAAGCCAGATATAGTTTATGTATGCGATCTAAGGTAGTTGCCTTGATAGACATTGAGCGTAGAATGGTTGGGATGGAGCAAATAGGTAATGGGGAGATGCTGGGCAAAGAGCACATAAATTAATAAAATGTGTTGTCTTCCTAAACATTGATGAGAATAGATTTTCAGTGTTCACTTAATATTCAGCCATTTCAGAGACATATCTCAAAATTTCATGTTGTGCATAATTATCATGTCCATTTTAAAAAATAAATTTAAAAAAGAAGAATCTTAATTTTATTAAAGGTGCAGTTTCTATGTGAGTTCTTAGTTTAAAATTGTTAGTTGTCTTATCTTTTTTAAAAAGATTTTTCTGTTTTAGAGAGATATGCTAAATTCTCTCATGTTCTGGAAGAGTTATTTTCTTTTATAGCTTTGCTATTTTGTAGGGAATTTTGGTTGTATTTTAACGAATGCATTAAAGTTCAGAATTATTTACTTTTCCTAAAGAATTAAGATGGATTAATTAATTGATTGATTTTCAGAGGAAGGGTATTGAATCCAGGCCTTTGCATTGAGCTACAGCACCAGCCCTTTGTTATTTTTTAGTTTGAGACAGCTCACTAAACTGTCCTGTTGCCAGGGCTGCGCTTGGATTGCTATCTTTTTGCCTCAGACTCTTGGAGGCTGGATTGTGGGCATGCTCTGCCGCTGCCAGTAGCATATTTGGCTGTATAGAATTATCCTTTTTTATAGGGTCCTGCTCCATGAGGGAGTTTGTATACACTACTCCTGATACATACTCTTTCATCCTTTTACTTCATTTTCTGTTTCCTTGTGTTTTCCATATGTATTTATGAGAAAGCATAGAATTTTAGAATTGTAAAATTTAATCCCGTAATCCTTTAATCTCAACTGGTGTACTTCACTCTTTTTTGTTGGAATGAGCTATTTTATATACATTTATTCTACTATTTCAGTTTGTGCTTTCTGTTTACCCAGCTGTACTTTTCGTTTTCTGCAGGCAGTGTCTGTGAAGCACACTGCAGTTGAACAAATCTGTGCTGAGAAGCCAGCTTCAGTGTGGAATCCCAGGTCGTTTTATCTTCGTCCTGTAGTGTTTGGTAATGTGCGTGGCTTCTTTATTGCTTTTTATCCTGTGCTAACTGTGAACATGATTCTGTATCCTAGGGAGTGTTAATGAGCATCAAGGAAAGTGCATATTTAAATTACAGTCATATAGCAGGGAACTGCAACCAAACTTTCTTCCTCGAGTGCATCCTTGCTGGGTTGGACAGTAGCTGCAGAACAGTCAACACATGCACTGTGTTTGTTGTGGTCAAACAATTCTCCTCCACATAGGTCACAGCTTTCCCAGCAATGACAATAGTAAGAAGAACAAGCATCAGATGAGCGCTCAGCATGCCACCATTTTGCATTTTATTCTGGCAATAACCCTGAGACGCTATTTTATTTTCACTGATACCTCCCTTTCTGGAGATTTCATCTGCTATCACCTTGAGAATTATGCATTTTATTTTTATCAAGAAGCCCACACCTTGTTGAGCTGTTAGCACCATCCTGCAGCCAGGTTGTCTCTCAGTCACAGTCCAACGGCGAGGTTGACAAACAGCTCAGTGTCCTGGTGCAGTTCTGCAAAGGCACAAGTATAGCTCACATGCACTTTCTTGGTAAGAGGAGATAATCTGCCAAGGATGTTTTGACTTGAACCTATCTTGGTGTCAAAACGCTTCCCTGGGAAGTGAATAGTCAATGGCACATGTTGCAGTTTCCATCTCTCTTCCTCCTGGCTGATTATGCAGTGCTCTTCTCCAGCAGTGAACTGCTGAGTGAGGACAGTATAGCATGCCAGGTTTCAGATTTGGCCTAGCCAGTGCGCCTATTGTGTGTGGAAATGGAAGCATCTTAATTACATCTCTAGACTTTGTATATCACCTCTGCTCTCACTGTCAGAGCTCAATGCCATGCAGCATTTGCCTAAAGACATAAAATAGCATATGAAGATTTCTAATGTAATATAATCCCTTGTAGTTACTTTTCTGAGGAGTAATTTCCCCAATCGTATCTGCTTTCTGGAACTAAAATGTGAAATAGATATCGACTGATTAGTCTGATGCCAGCAAAAATGTGTAAAATTGGCAACTAGAAAAAAACTCAACAGCCCTATAAATTTTGTGGCTTATTATTTGTTATTCATCTCATAAAAAAACACAAATGAAAAGACCTGACCTTTGGCAAGCAGCAACACTGCTCCTACAGTAGTCAACAGGACCAACTAATAGCATGCAATTTAAGATCTGCTATCTAATGATACATTTGTAAACACATTTTTCCATTTCTGTATGAGTAGCAGTCTAATGGCAGCAGATATAAAAATAAAGTATCTTCTTCCTGCTGGTTGTTATCCCCTTTCCTATAGTTAGAATTCATGGGAGATTCATCCAGGGAGAGCTAAGCCCCAAAGTAGGTGAGCAGGAAGCAGAGAGGAAACCACGCTGGGGAGTTAGGCACACAATGGTTCTGCAGTCAGGTCTCATCCAGCTCAAAGTCTCTGGTTCCAAAATTGAAATGCTCACTATGGAGTGGAGAGCAGTGTCTGTGTTTGTCATGGAAGGGTGGTAAAAATATGTGTGTGTCAAGAGAAAATGGCAAATTAGACATATAGTCTCCCTCCAAGTCACTTTCAAATTGGAGGTGCTCTTGGTTTACCCAACTGTTACTGTGCTTTTACTTTTAAGTAGTTGTACCCTATCTGTATCTGTAAATGTATACAAATACATTAAGGTGCATTAAGGTCCTCCCATAGGAAATGAAATACCTATTTTTGTAATTTTCAAGGTGTAAATTTCATAGGTTCCCTAATTTCTGCATGGATATGAGCTGACAGCCCCTATTCTGGTACCTGCACAGCTGGTGCTTCATCAGGAAACCTGCCAAAACCATCAAGGATGCTTAGCACATGGTGTAGCCAAGTCACGCTATCAATTCAGATAGCAAAAACAGAACAAGCACAAAGGGATGGGTGATGCTAAATAACAGGAGACATGTAATTACCTTCCTCTGCTTGTGTGATGTAATGCATATTTGTGCATGTATGTGAGTGTATGTGCGCGCGCGCACACACACACACACACACACACTTCATAGAGCCTTTAAGATTAAATAAACTCAGACACGGCAATATAGCAACATGTGAAGGACAGAGAGGAGGGAGGTGGATATCCTGAACTCAGGAGGGATCTGAGATAGGAAGTGAAACCCTCGGAAAGTCTAAGCAGAATCTCCTCTGGAGGAGGGGATCGCAGATCTGACATGGCGCAGTTGGAGGGAGACGAGATAGAGAGGGAGGAGGTTGCCGCTCCAAGCACACCCCTGGCCCACGCCCTCGTTTCGGCATTCGTAGCTTCAGCTTCGGAGACCCATTGCCCAGC
>PVLD010008324.1:0-84864 GCA_004027595.1 Dinomys branickii
ATGAATATAATGCGTCGACCCTTTATTAATTGAGTATAGTATCTGAAAGTGAGCAGTTAAAGCCATGACCAAGTATAACTGCATAATTGTATAACATAGCATATATTCACACTGTCTCTCTGGGCTGCACCTGAAAAAGGATGTTCCTTCAGGCAGTCAGTGTGACTCACTACTAGGGCAAGCTGGCCTTAGTAAGGTCGGAAAGCTCATCTAATCTCTCAACAGTGCCTTTATCACGGGATATGGAAGAGAGACAACCTAATTATTCATGAACTGAAGCTGTACCTTCTAAAACAAACTAGTTTCAGCTAGGCATGGTGGCATATTCCTGTAATCCCATCACTCCGGGAGACTGAGACAGGAAGATTGCAAGTTCGAGCCCAGCCTGAGTGTCTTAATGACTTAGCAAGACCCTGCCTCCATTAAAAAAAAAAAAGGATTAGGGATGTATCTCAGTGCAAAGGCCCTGGGTTCAACTCCTAGTAATGCAAAAATAAATACATATGTACATACATACATAATCAATCTGGTTTCAAAGCTTTACTTGTACCATTACCAAGAGTCAATTTTCCAGTAAATGTGCTGACTGTGGCATGCTACTATTGTAGAAAACGATCTCATTTGCCTCATTTAGTATCAACAAAGATATCATTGTCAAAGCCATGAAGTCTTTGTGAATATTCCTTCTTAATAACCACAGAGGGGAGGGGGAAGGGGAAAAGGAAAGAAGGAACAAGAAAAAAAATACAAGGAAAAATGGAAACAAAGCTTTTGTAAATAAGGAGGGGAAGAAGGGTTAAAGAGAAAGGAGGAGAAGCACAAGTCCCCTGTGATGCATCCTATCATGTACATCTAAAATGTACCAAGACTGTCTCCAGGTCCCAGCTTAAGGGATAATTAAAGACCTATAATGATTTTTTTAATACAACACAAGTCAATCTTATTGAAAACTGCAGTATTAACACATAACAGTTTGTTACAATAAATGTGCTTTTAAGAATTTTAAATCTGAGCCCATCTACTCATGAGATTGTATAAGAAATTAAAGCACTACAAATTTCCAACTAATTGAACTGGCTCAGGATGGATGGTCCACTCTTTTATATTGACATGTAAATTCAATGCAGAGGAGAGGGAAGCCTTTAACTCTGGAAGGCAATGCAAATGTAAGCTTTAAAAAAGAAGCAAGAGTTTAAAATAAAAGCAGTATTTAAAAATCATGTTTAGCCGAGCCTGGTGGTACACGCCTGTGATCCCAGCACTGGGAAGGCTGAGGCAGGATTGCTGCGAGTTCAAGGCCAGCCTGGGCTACAAAGTAAGTTCAAGTCCAGGCTGAACTACATAGCAAAACCCTGTCTCAAAAAAAAGACCAAAAAAAATCCTTTTTTTCTTAAAAAAAAGAAACCATTTTCCATCAGTCACAGCCAATGAGGCTCCTTGAGGCCTTTCCTCCATATAAAGATTTTTAGCTAGGCAAAAATACCTACTTAGACCTGGTAGGTGATTGCTCTTTTTCAGCGGTTATTAGGGAGGGATATGGGCTATAGAAACCTTTAAAAGAACATCCTGAGAGTGTGGCACAGAAAAACATACCTCCTTCCCTACCACCCCTGAGTCTTTGTCTGAATCCGAAGATTCAGGACCTTTCTGACCGGACCAACCTGAAAGAAAACTGTCTTCCAGCCAGTGACAAGAAACAAGGGACATAAAAGGACTACCATCCAAAGTGAACTTGCAGTATACGAGGAACGAATGTGTCTTAGAAACAGGTACTTTACTGCTGGTTCTTTGGGCTGGTAGGAATAGCAGCCTTAGAGTGAAGCTACTGAAGAACCAGCTTGGTCACATTCCCAAGGTCGTCCACTTCAAACAGAGGGCAGGGGCAACTACACTGCTGTTATCTTTCCCTACAGCAAACATTGTATGCTCCTGCTCCTTGCATAACGAAAGGCAAGGTGACTTCTGTGGAACACCTGCCTGAGGAAAAGTGGGCGAGGGCCGGGACGGAGACTAAAGGAAGCACTCAGAGTGGAACCATTCAATCTGATTATAAACTGCTACAGACTGAAAGGCTTCCCAAATCTAAGTCCTAAGACACCCCCCCTCGTCCTACCATAAACATCCAACTCGCCACTATTACAAAGCTACTCCTCTTCCCCTCAGCTCGCCTCCCCTCCGTCCCCTGTGTCATTATAGCATCTCTCATTCTACCCAGGGCCAAGAGAAATATGTAGCTTTTCACCTTGGGGTGGCTGGGGAGCAGATGGATCAGAAACCTACATATTTGGGAATGAAGTGACAGATGTCGGGGTGAGCATAAGAGACTATGAATCACTCTTCCGTCAGATAAAGGACAGGCCACAAATCATTGTTCAAACAACAATGACAACAAAAACTCTCAAAGCAGGTCTGTTCTAGTATCCTCCAAGGATCGATGAGGATTGCATGAGTGACTTCAAGTACACAAAGGAAAAGTTTTGCTAGGAACAACAGCAATGATATCACTTGCAGTCATGGTAAATGGAAATGGCAGAGAGTAGTTGTTCCAAGGCAGCGATAGCAGCATTTCAAAGCACTGGTTATGGAAGTACATTACGAAAGGTCCAAGGGCTACACAGAAAAAAGTATGATTGATTTAGTGCTTAATGGAAAGAAGCTAGAGATTTTTAAGCATGGTGTCATCTGTTAAATTCTTTCTGCTCGAACCAGTAAGGGGGCAATAAACCAATGAAAGACACTGGACTGTGGCCTAGAAGCTCTCTGGAAAATGGTACAATAATATTCACATGTGATCTGAAGGCCTGGAAAAACCATAAGAGTAGCAGTGGAAAGGAATCCAACAAAAGCTGTTTCTTAGCCAGGCCTGGTGGCACATATGTATAATCGTACCTCTCTAGGAAGCTGAGGCAGGAGGACTTCAAATTCTAGCTAACATAACTTTGTACCTTAGTGAAACCTCCCACCTCAAAACAAAAATAAGATGGGCTGGGGGCTATAACTCAGTGCAAATGCCTAGGGCTCAACCTCCAGTATGGTCACAGGAAAAAGTTTCTTTGTGGGGTAGCACTTAACTAGTTTTTTTCTAAGTAGTCAAAGAAGACAGTTCATAAAATACAAAATAGCAAGCAAATAAAAAGCCACCTGTTGCTACTGTTCCACTGTCATCTCTTGACTGATTTTGCCTGAGCCTCATAAAAGATGTTTCCAAAATCTCAGAGACTGCTTGGCCAGAAGGCCTTCCATGAATATGCAAAGATGGACTGAGTTCCAAGCCTTGGCACTCAGAAAACAGGGCTGCTATTACAGAGACAGGAAGCAACCCAGCAAGAGATGTGGATTCAGGGAAAAGGAGGTATCCCAGCAAAATGATGTGAGAGGGACAGCATATGCCTGTATTCCCCACACTCTACAGGCCTGAGGCAGCCTGGGCAACCGGGCAACTTGGTGTGACCCTGTCTCAAAATGAAAAACACAAAGGGGCTGGGAATGTAGCCCAGTGTGAAGGCCCTGGGTTCAATCCCCAAAATAATCAAAAAAAGAAGGGAGGAAGGGATAAAAAAGGAAACAATAAACAGAGGTGGAATGGACTGGTCTCCTCTTATGGGAGGCAACCCCAGGGAAAGCAGAGGTTCTGCTCAGCAGCACTTTATCCTGACAATCAAATCTAAGGACAGAAGGGAGGGGGGCGGTCGTTATCTGATGAGTCAGGTCCTTGGGGTGACAGGATGCAAAAGTTCCCAGCTGCCCCTGAGCACAGCCCAGCTCCCTGCAGCGGGGACCGTCTCTGAATAGACACCTGTCAGCTAATCAGTTACCGATTCTTACCCTCAACCCAAGACATGACATACACATGCACATACACAGATATATGCATGTGCATGTGGATGAGCTCCATACCTAGAACTCAGGCAGTAACTGGAACTTGATGAAAGGGAAGACAAAGATTAGGAAAAAGAACCTCACACCACTGTGCATTAATGTATAATTGGATTTTAACACAGACTAAATCTACATTACTTGTGGTTATTAATACTACATGAACGATACTTGTATCTGCATTCTGGAGTAGAAATATTAATCTAGCAACATGTAAAAAATCTTGATAGCAATAATCTCTTCACCTCTTGGGAGGACTAGGTATGAGACGGAAATGCTTTTATTCTTCCAAATCTACTTCACATTTACAGCAAATTTTCCATCACTTTGGCAAAACAATCCAAACTGTATATCCTACTCTACATAAGTAGGCTTATTTTGTGTGTAATTTGCCCAGTTAACTATTAAATGCTCAAAGTGCTTTAAATATCTAACTATCCACAGGGCTCTGCCTGGAAAATAGTTGTAGCTTTATCCTAGTTTATTGTTTTTTTAAAGAAAGAAAAAAAACAAAACCCTCAGGTTTAACCCAGTTGCTTCTCCAGCTAGTTCAATTTTGTACATGTCAGCCATTCTTAATGGGGTTACCATGGATTGAGAAACCTCATTAAAAAAAAACTCACAGACTTTAGAAAAAATAAGAACATTGAATAATGTGGTCCTGCGAATACCCTGCTCCTTTAATGCTGGTGGCAGTACAGTTAGAAACAACTTTTGCAGAAAAGCCAGCTGGTAATATATATCAAAAGCCACAGAAATACTTATATCCGTTAGTCTGGTGTTCATATTCCTGGAGAATTTATCTTGAGGAAAAAACTTCAAAGGGCTAAGTGCATGAAGATGTTCACTGTGGTATTACCTTCCTTACCAACACTACAAGCACTCTAACTGCCTGTCAGTGGCCCTGCACAAGTACTGGGAGGAATAGGGTGTTTCTGGAACACTAATTATGGTATAGAAAAAATAGGATAAAGAGAGAGAAGGCAACGGGAAGGAGTGTTGATCCAGTGACAGACACTGGCAAAGAGTACCAAGCTCACATCTTATTTTAAGACTATGGGGTGGGCTGGGAATATAGCTCAGTGGCTGGATGCTTGCATAGCACATACGAGACTATGGGTTCCAGTGCCACCACTGATTTCCATCCCTCAAAAAAAGGCTATACCAAGCCACCATGAAGGCTTTAGAATAGGAGGGGTATGTTAGAGCAACGAAAAGTCTGTCTCTCTCTGTGTCTGTAGTACTTGAACCCAGAGCCTTCACACTGAGCTATATTCCCAGCCCTTTTAGTTTTGTGACAGGGACTCCTTAAGTCATTAGTTTGTTCAGGTAACTTGTTACCCTCCTACCTAGAGTGCTTAGATTAGAGAAATGCACCGCCACACCCAGCTCAAGCCAAAAAAGGAGATAACCATGTTAACTATTTACCAACAGCCTCTATAAAGGAAGCCACAATAACGTAATTGGGGGTGGGACTAAGAGACTCCCCTACAAAGGTCATTTTCTTATTTACAATGGATTTCCATGGCCCAAGATTTATTTCCTGCCTGGCGGAACCACTGCAGACTCCTTTCCCTCCCAGGACCCTAGAAACCTTGGAGTTCCTGCTACAAATGGCCAGGTCTTTTCCTGCCTTTGCGTTGTCTTCAGCCCCAGAACCTGCAACCCCAGCAGCTGCTTCCTACAGAGCTTCCTAAGATCCCCAATCCTGTACCAACACCTATAAAAGAGCTAAGGTGAGAAACTCTGGTGCAGTAAGGCTTTTAAAATAGAGAAAAATGAACATATCACTTAAGAGAGTGCATCACTTACAAATTGGAAGCAGCTCCTGACGCTTGGCTCAATGTTGCTGCCCCCAAAAGATGCAACTTCGCCCAACTGCCTTGGGATTTGGATAGAGTCATGCAGAAGGAGGCCCAGCCTGCGTTGGTCACAGAATCCTGTTGAACTTGCCACTTGCTTGAAAAGGTCTGAAAAAAGAGAACTTCAGTGATCAAAATACTGTACCAAATAGATATACACAGTGCCTAATGTCCAACTCAGTTCTAGTACCAATTTTCTAGTACTGACTCAATTCTCAGGAGTAGCCATATTCCACAAGGAGGGTTTGTTTCTAACTTATGCTAGTCTGAACAGAGTTTCATAGACTAAGGTAATTATCACTATGTTTACATGAAGTGTGACAACTATTAAGTCAACTATAACCCTTTAAGAAACGCAAGTTTGTATGTGATCTTAACATCTTAATTGTTCCTAACACAGAACACAATCTTTTGGGAAATATATATCCAAGTATATGACACAATGACTACTGTGAAAGTTTAAGCAGTAAGAGCCATATAACCAGCCCAAAGCATCTTTCCTTTTGAACACAAGGGTTTAAAAAATGTAGCAAATTAGAGAAAATCTTTATGGAGTCATGAGATCATTTTCTAGTCCATCCTGTACATAATTCACACAGGATGCTGTGCCAATTTGTAACTGGCTCATAATCACACTACACTGTTACTGAATTATGCTTGCCTTTTTGACTAGAGAATAATATTCATTGAGATCAGGAATCATATCTTGTTCAACTGTATGCCAGAAGTCTCTGGAGTACAACAGCAGTACCTAGAGGACAGCAGATGCCCAATATAGGTGGCTGACTACATAACTGTATCAAACACTAGCAATGTATGTCCTGTTCTTATAAACAAAATCATTTGAGTCATACCATCTTCACCTAGAAGTTGCCAATCAAAATCAAATCCAAGAAAGCCTCTTGCACCCATAGGCACATTTATAAACTTGAAGCAATTCAATATTTTAACGGTATATCTAAATTGCAATAACCCAGAGTATATGCACAGCTTTTCACCACCTCTCGAAGAGTTCTTCTGCCAAGCTGTGGCTTATTTTCAAGTATCTCACCTCAAAGTTAGTAGTTTTTGTTTCCTCAACCTCAAAACATGTTCTTTTTTAAATAAATTACTTGCAACAAAGGTGCAAAGTTCCCTTGATGGTTCAATTTAGTATTTTCAGTGCACTGGTACTCTGCCATTGGCAAGCTTAGATTAGAAATCAATTTATAGCCTGGCACAGTGATGTGGGCCTATGGGCCCAGCTACTCTGGTGTCAAACTGGACACTACAAGGACCCTGTCATTTAAAAAAAAGTGAACTTATAATAACTAGTTGTAATACTTAAAGAAGAAAAGCCCACTGAAATAGTTTCATCCCCAAATAATTTTAAAGAGTTAAAAACTATTCAGCTCTCCCACCCCACCCTGTCCCTTGGTCTTTTTTTTTTAATTTTTGGCATTAGGATGAGAAAACTCAAGGAGAAAGTACATAAAAGTGAGCTAAACCACTCTGTGTACTTTGTGGCTTATTCTTAGATGAGAAATATGCACTAGAAACCAGAGTAGCTTTGGAGGAGTTTAGACAGTCTCCTGCCTGTCCTTAAGCTCAGTACATCTCCTCTGCCATGGGTGGTGAGTCCTTAGGGGAAAGGGAAAAGGCAGAGTAAGCTAGGTTTGTTTATCGTTCCTCCTGAAAAGATTTCTTACACATATTTCAGGGGGAAAAATGAGTACAGTCCTTTATAGTGACAATAGATGCTTGCTTGGTCATCTAAATCTTAATCAGTCGTGTAGCATTGGCTTTTAATTTAGACGTGCACTTTTTAAGCAGAAGAACCAAGTGGCGAATCAGAGGGAAATTCAGTAAGGTGGTATTTAGCCTTTAAGAAGTAGCAAGCTATCCTTCTCTTGAATAATAAAATGTTAGTCACGTCACAGACTTGGATGTGTCAGAACAACTTGCAGTAAGATGATTATAAAATAAACAATGTTTCTCAAATATGAATGCCACATAGTATTCTTTAAATAAGAATCCAAGGATGAGGCAAGAGCAGGGATTAAACCTTCACATGTATTTTCCTGACTTATACAAAGGGGTTAGGAAATCAGACTTTATCCCCTAGGAACATGTGTTTTATTCAGAGACAGTCAGTGTAACGTAAACTAACACTTGGACTGAAGAAGCTAACCCTGGTACTCTATTTAAATACCTGCAATTTAGCGTCTGATGGGGAGTGGCACAGACCCAACTTTATGACATTCTAAAAGCTATGCCTTACATGGGGAAGCTGCTGTCACATAAGAACAGTATGCCATTTCCCTCTGAGAACCAGGGTAATAGCCAACATCAATAAAAGAACATAGAGTTAATGTACATGACTTACATCTGTACTTGTCTTCCAAATGTGCTTTACACAGAGAAATGATGCCAGTTTTAAAAGACAGGACACGGATCCTCCCTGTTCGTCCCCTATTATGAAGAATCAAAGCAGAAAACAATTACTAACACTGAAGTTAACAACTTCTAGTTCAGAGAAAAGAATAAAGCCCTACATAGAAGAACTCTGCTGATCATTGTTTTATTAAAATTGTTAAGAATTTTCCTGAGTTCATTATCTATTTGGCTTATGATCTAGAATGCAATAGAAATTTGATGAACTGGATTATTATTACACGTTTTCAATTCTTAAAAGTCTTCCTTGAATTGTTAAGAGTAGCTCTGTATAAAATAGAATAAATAATACCCTTCTATGCACCTGTGGAGAGCCAATTTTGGTTAAGTGGGTAAGTGGAAGATTTGCCATTATGCACTAAGCTATTTTGGTTACTAAAGCAAATTAACTACTTTGGTTATTGAAGCCAAAATATTACCAGCAAATAATTCCTCTGGTCTCAATACTCAGATTTTAATCAAATTGCCTCTTACACTAAGATTAATCACTTCAAGACACATGAGTCACAATATAAAATATGAACCTTTTCTCCAAAAATAGGACATACTCTATTAGAGGACATTCAAACAGATGCTTTATAAGAGAAATTTGTAAGTAACCTATTACTGTAACAATAACAATGTTTTACTATATCTGTAGAAAGCTCAAGTAAAGCATTCCACCTAACAAAGCAACTGTACCTTATGTATTTGTATTTTTAGTTAACAATATGCTCAATTTTCAACTAGTACAATTTATTAATATCCTTCAGTTAAAAAGAAACCTTGGACCCTAATGCAGTAACAAAAGTCCTATCATTGGACGATTTTCTAAACTTTTTCTCTCCTAGAGGGAAAAGAAAAGGACTGTTTTAACAAATAAACTTTATAGAGAGTAACTTGGGTCTTCAAGGAGTTAAGATTACCCCTAAATAACTTTCAGGTAGGTAGAAGGAAAGTTACATACTCTGAATCCTGTCACATGCATGTCATCTGTAAAGAAACTAGTGCCAAAATATATTTGCGGGAAGACCTGAATATAAATTCTCCTCAAAACAAACATAAATGTAATCTACAACATGTTCAAGGACTTATATAGTTATCATGAATTCAACAGCCAAGTGGTCCTGAAATTTTAAAAAGTAGTATCTAATCAAAAGAAAACAGTATAAATTTTAATGAAGGAGGTGGTAGAAGTGTAGAACAAAGGCAAAAAGCAGAACAGTTGATAAGCAACGCCTTTCAGTAAACTCTTCCCAGATTTCCAAATGGGACTATGTTCTTGTTGAGGTGTGAAATGAGGCATGTAATAATTCTGAGGTCTAAGAAGAACTCAGGGAAAATCCAGACCAATTCCTTCTGCTTCCTTCCTCGATTGTCTTCATTAAGCTCAAGACAAAAATTAGAACTGGAGCTATTTCCTGTGTTCAGTGTAGAAGAAATAAACAACTGTTCTCTAAGACAGAGTGACGAATGGAGGTGCCAAACTGAAACTTTGTAAAGCCTTATTAAAACACAAAACGAAACAAAAAATCTTCCACTCTCTGAGTAGCCGAGTTGGTTGCATTGGGGCTTACAATCACTGTGTTTGGCTTATCAATTTATGATCCTTCGTGAAATTCTACATATCAGCTAGGACAATTCTGCTCTGGTGACAGGTGTACCAGTATCTCCAGAAGCACAAGGAGCACTGCCAGTGACAGGGACCGCCTCAAAGTGGTGGAGGACATCCAACATACACACACGAGATGGGAAAACCAAGGTCTACCCATGACCCGTTCCGAGACTGGAAAAGCAAATATCTCAGGGTTTTGTTTGTTTTGCAAGCTGAGAGCAACCTCCTTTACTGCTGTTACCTGGTAGTTTATCATGCACTTTTCAAGTCATGTAAATGTGGAAATGATTTACTATAGGAACAGCGTTAGGTCCACAGCTTCTGGGACCCTACGGCCTTTTTCTTTTTATGTATAAGCAGATCTTTTTTTAAACAAGCCCATTACTTTTGATCATGTATCATTACATTTTCTCCCTTTTTTCTGGCTGCCTTTAGTTAACTTCTAGTAAGTAGTTACTATAATGAAGAATTTCAAGAATATTCTTCTTTAAGTATGTTCACTTAAAGGGAACTTGTAGAGATCCATAGATATTACTGTTGTCATTATTTCATGTTCATATTTTATTATGCTAAAGCTGTCTAATGAGATCGTTTAAGGATTTTTTAAGGTTCTTTCTTAGTTAATATCTGTAATACATAATGAATACATTCATTGTGGGGATTGATAGGTATCCTATCTGGAGTCTTTTTATTTGCCATTCATTCTCTTCACTTCCCTCTAGTATACCCCCTCTGCAGGTCCTCTTTGCATCCCCACAAAGTCTGGGGGGGGGGCTACTGTAATGCTAATTGCCCTGTCTCCATTCTGTAAGCCAGGTCTCCAGCAACAGCCTGCAAAAGCACTTGCCATACTTACGTATCATAAACATTCAGCAGCCAGTTGAGACACATATCTACACAGAGAGGGACATTGACCAAATTGTTGTGCTCTTGCTCCAGGCGATCATAAATAGTGGTCAAACAATTAATGATCTGCAGGATATCCATGGGCTGGTCATTTTGCTTGAGGTTGTGCTGGTCCAATGCATCACATGCAGCAGATAGGCTCAAGAGGTCCACTGCAAGAATGTTTAATCACAAGTGATTCAAAGCACAAAATTCTCTTTTCCCTATATTTCCTAGTCTTGTAAATGTCAGCCTCTTTTACAGGTGCTCTTGAGCTGGGGTTGTCACTCAGTGGTTCAGTGGTGGAGAGCCATTTGCCTGGCATGCATGCATGGGGTCCCAAGGTCCCATCCTCAGCACCTCCAAAAAAATGTTCTGCCTTCATCCTTCAGCTCTTAGTTAGTACATCTGATTTAGGACCTAAGGTTGTTCTCAAATCCCATGGGCACTGGCAGGAGGGGATAAAATGTTCCCCTCCCTGAAATACTGTGGAATATTTGAAAGTTAAAGGAACCTATCCCAAAAATGTAAACCGAGTAAGAAAAAAATGTTAATTCTGAAAGAGGTCCTGGTAACACTTGTACAGGTATTACAGGGAGTCAGTTAGATGAATCTCTGTAGTTAGGGTTGTACAAACTGTAGCTATGCATTTGTAAGCACTACACATTTCTCTCCCTGAAACCAGTCAGCATCTCTCTGCTGCTTTAAAATCTGGCAAGAAAATAATCAACTTCACTAAAATTTTCTATAGGCAAATGGAAGTCACTGAATACTTTATCCAGTTTTCAGGGCTCGGGCTCATTTACTTCTCTTTTCACCTTTAAACTCTATTTCACAACAAATTTCAAGTCCTTGCTAGAACCTTCTAAGCTGGGGGGGATCCTTTGATCAGAGTTAGTACTTATGCTAAAAGACAAAAATTTAACAAAAGTGAAACTTTAACCTTGTCCTACATCTACAAATCAGAAGCCTTATTCCCACATGTCATGAAAAGAAGCTTCTCTCTAAAGCCAATTTATTAGCCAACCAGGAAATGCAACAACATTGCTTTTATATAACCTTGGAATTCTCAGTCCTCTGAGCCAAAGAATCAATGGCGATTAGGTACCTCTCTCACATATCTCAGGGAAGGGGGCACTACAATTATAAATGCAACCTCAAGTAAACACAGGTTATTCCAGGCTATCAACAGCTTTCCCCATAATAAAGAAAAGGAAATTTCAGGCTGTAATGTACCTTACTACTTACTTGTGGCTAGCTCTAATTAAACACTAGGAAAAAAACAAAAATAGTGGTTAACACCTATGTAGGTTAATACCTAGGTAGTGCACGTTTTTTTTTTTTTTTTTCATTTGAAAAGGAAAATAGAAAACTGGTTTTTTCCTGGAAGCACACAGGAGGGTAGTCAAAATAAGAGGTTATTGTTTTGTTTTGTTTTGTTTTTTAACCTGTCAGTAAAACTGATCTCAGGGACAAGTTTCCCTAAACTGTCCCAGACTACCACTGTTCCTATAAAAGGAAAGGTCCTTCTCCTTTTCCTCTCTCTTTTTTTATTTTTGCAGGGCCAGGGATGGAGCCCAGGACCTCATACATGCTAGGTAAGAACCTTACCACTAAGATACAAACCAAGCCCATTTGTATTTTAAGACAGGATCTCACTAAGCTGTCCAGAATCGGCTTGAACTTTCAATCCCCTTGCCTCACCTCCCAAGTAGCTGTGATTACAGCCATGTGCCACTTATACCTAGCTCTAACATGTTTTTTTTATATATAGAAGGAAGCTATCTATTGGTAATTTGAAGTTTTCCTATTGTTTTCTTTTTTGTTACTCTGCTCAATCATCCTAAATATTTCACTTTAGATCCAAGGACGTAAAAGCTAATACGAGCAGTCTAACATACCCATGTGACAGATACAGCAGCAAAATTGCCTGAGTTTCCTTTTACTGAGTCTACTGTATCTCTGCA
This sequence comes from Dinomys branickii, assembly GCA_004027595.1. Taxonomy (NCBI): domain Eukaryota; kingdom Metazoa; phylum Chordata; class Mammalia; order Rodentia; family Dinomyidae; genus Dinomys; species Dinomys branickii. The sequence continues at coordinate 12,618 of PVLD010008324.1, forward strand.
CTGGTGAATGGGAAACACACAGAACAGAAAATGTGGAGTAAAAATAGCATCAGAGGGGAGCAAGGCAATTGCTCTGAAACAACAGAAGCAGAAGACGACACTGGAGAGGAATACTGTGCAGCGAGCACTGCTCAAACTGATGTGGTTAAACACAAGAACAATTCCTCACACAAGACTGAAGATCACTGTTCCATAAACAAACACAGCAACCTGAATCGTGTTTTCATGGAACAGTATGCATGTATGCATGCATGTATATATGTATGTATGCACGCATTTAGATTTTCTGAGACAGGTCTTGCTATGTAGTTCAGGCTGCCCTTGAACTCATCAGTATGTAGCCCAAGCTGGCCTCCTGCCTCAGCCTCTCAAATGCTGGGATTATAAGCATGCACCACCATGCTCAGCTTCAAAAATATTTTAATAGAAGATACTTTGACATCACTGAAGAAGAACGATGTAGTGGTACTTCTACAGCCTAAGGGATGTGGTGGGGAGAAAGGAGGGACAAAGGCCAAAAAATGAATGGTCCTCTTGGATCCTCTTTGCTGTACAGAAAAAGAGCGATGAGTGGGAATAAAGACCTAACTCCAGGATCACACCAATAGCTTCTGAGGCTCTGGCTGTGCCTAATAATCCTCTCAAACGTCTAGATTCAAAGGTGGACACACATTAGAATGGGGGAAGAGCTGTTGTGTGTCTACGGACTTTTCTGGCCCACGTGTAGAAGGTTCTGAGGCAGGAAGGTAGGGTGTGGCTAAACCTGGCAGGGAAAGTAGGCAGGATGTGTTTATCCTAGGACATATGCACCGAACAGTTCGCAAAGCCCTGCACAAGGACTTCTCCAGAGAATTAGGTTTTCAATAGGGTGACCTAGTCAGGAAGCCAGCGTGGGAAACATAAAAAAGGGCAGCGGCCAATAAGCTCTTGCTATTGCATCTCTTCACGAGAGCCCATGCTCACCTGTGTATTTTTTTCTTTTCCTACTTTTCCCAAACTCATGCTGCAGAGCCTGTTTGTCTCTTTCCTTTAATGAATGTGAAATTTTGCCATTTAAACTTGTTTCAACCAATTCTTTGTTCAGGACAGAAAGAACCTAAAACTCACCTCTAGGAGACTCCAGCACCTCAAACCCAGTAACCATACTTGTGCAAAAAGGAGGCTAGTATTGCTATCATGCCTTTCTATAGGGAGCTTACATTTATGAAGAATTCGGCAAGTAAACCTCTGCAATGCAACAAAGCAGTGCACTTTGACGTAGCAACCTGCGCTCTGAGGGTTCATCTCCAAGAGGGGTATTGCACCAGACGTTCTGCTAAAATATCTACCTGGCATAGTGGCAACAGGAATGAAAAGAAGTGACTTATTGAGGTGGAGTGTAGCCCTGAGTTACAAGTCATTCCCACTGTTTCCTGCTAACAGGAACAAAGACCATTTTCTCCCAGTCAGATCAGTGGTGAGATCAGTGAAAACCACCGAAGTTTGGGGCTGACCAAAGGAAGGACGTGCACAGGGATATAAGAAACCCCAACTGAAACTCCAGCTTGGGCTCCCTGGCTCCTGTGCTTTGATCCAAGTAACAACACAGAGGGCTCTGGAGGAGGCCCTTGCAGAGAGAGGATGATTGGACTCTGCACCTGGCCTCTCTGGACCCTGTGGCTGTGACGCACATCCCAATTAAATATTGTTGGTTTACTGCATCCCATTCGTCAAATGTAAATTTGTGAGCACTGTTTAGCCACGGAATTGTCTAACTTCCACCATTAGTTCAGTTAGCATCAGAAGTGAGATTGTTTATAAAGCCACGAATTCATTTTTAGCTAAAAATATGACCAAGGCATAATGTAGGGAAATAAAAGATGAGTCTGATAAAAGGGATGAACATGAACCCCAATGCTGGTTGCCAAGCTACCCCTGCTTTCAAGTAGCACAGGCTGTGGAATTCGTTATTGATAATACAACTTTCTAGTGGAATCTGGAAGTGACAGAACCCGAACCTAAGGAGCTCACACACTGGATTAGAAGGGAACTACAGACTGATGGCAGGGTTGATAAAACTTCAATCACTCAGGTGCTTGTTAGCAAAAGTTAAAGTTCAGAATCTCCTTTGGCAGCATTTCACCCTCTCTGGCCTGCAGGTGGAGTTCAAAGCAAAAGAACTTGAGCAACTGTCACTTTTGACAAATGGGCTACACATGTGAGGCCAATTATAATTTTAAAACTATTCAAACCCAGCACACTCGTAATGCTCAGAACTCTGGGAGGCTGGGGTAGGAGGATCCCAACCTGGACCCATGTTGGGCAACTTCAAAACAGTGAGCTCCAGTCTCAAAATACAAATGAAAAGGGCCAGGGTTGTAGCTCAGTGTGAATGTGCTGGGTGCAAGCATCAGTGCTTGGGGGTGCGGGTGGGTAACTTACAGATGTTCCCTACTCGACCACAATTTCCTTTTTCAATGCCAGACCTAGTAGTTACTGAGGTAAACTACCAAGAGGAAGCTCAAAGGCTAGTATTATTCCCAAATAACATACTATGGTGATTAGTTGGAACTGAGGTACAAAAATCCCACAGAGATCAATGGAATGGATTATGTCTGTATCTTCCCTAACTGGGGCTGTCATAAATATTTGGCTGCCTAGAGGGCAGAAGAACTCAATTTCTCTGCACTAATCCAATCTGATCCCTTATCACTCGAAAATACTAAAGGGAAGACCTGCATGTCTTATTTTGCTACCAGCTAAACATGGACTAGCCTGCTAGCTGAATTTGGGGGGCCACACTTTGTACCTGTAGCAGGGAGGATTTGGATTGAAATTAATGGCAAAGGAAGAAAGGTGAGTGTTGCTGTGGGGAAGGCAGCCACTGAGTAGGTTTTGAAGGGGTGGAATGGAACCCACTATCGGTGCCTTTAAGAATAAGGTGCTCCCATAAGCTGTGACTCAGATGCCCTCCTAGTAAAGGACTCTGCTAAAAACTTCCTCTTTAAAGGGCCAGTAAGTCATCAAAGCAGTTGGCCAAGCTACGAATGAGAAGATGGGAATTCTGGCTGGGACTGACTCCATGGTGCAAGAATAATGAGGCTATGTCTTTTGGTTCTTGTTTCATAGATGTATCTGTGATTAAGCATCTGCTTTAGAAAGTTCTCCATGGGAATATTTACCCAGTCAGTCTTGAGTACGATGATTGGCAACACTTGGAGTGGACACCACTGTGGCCATTAATTACGATAATAAAGGTTTAAGAGAGTTAGTGGGTGTGTGGTGGAAGGTGTGTATGCTCATCTATTGTAACATTACATGTTAAAAAGGCAGCTTTCTGCTCTATTAACGTGTGAATAGTTATCAATGAGTGGAGGGATAACTGGGTCACTGAGTGAGAATTAAAATTAATTTAGCGGACCTACTTTTTCCTGATGTGAAAAAGCCAGACATTTTATGTGGACGGGTATAAACATTTCTGTGGTGTACCCTAAACACAATCCATGTTGGAGTGACTACTACTCAGATGATTTTGGTGTGAAAGACAGTATTTTTGTGCCTAGAATTTATTTACTGGTTCTATGAACGATGTACAACAATGTCTCTGGTGGACAAAGTACACTATATCACTTGAGATAAAAGAAATGAAGAAATTTGGAGCTCGGCTAGGAATACCTGGCCAGGTAGAATTTGGTTTGAAAAAGAGATAAATTGATGAAAAAGACCTCTAAGACCTCAAAGACACTTTGAGAGCAACTAATTATAGGAGGATCAGACTGGTACCTTGCCTAGAATGGCAGGAAAATAGAATCAACAATTACTGGAGAATGGAAACTACAAGGAGTTTTTAACAACCTAGCACCATGACTGAGTGCCGACCATCATTTCCTTAGCATGCACTCATGAGCGAGCACTGGAGGAATTTTAAACAGGTATACAGTATTTCCCCCAGGAAATGGATGGGTCTTGTTACAGGACTCTTCCCTTTGGGGCTCTGATATCTGTTGAACCATATGCTCAGAAAAAGTTAGTTTACCTATGTCCTCAAAAATCAACCTTTGTTTTTTTTTCTTCTCTCTTTGTGTTTGGAATTAAACCAGGTCCTTTGCACTGAGTTACAACTCCAGGACTTTTCTTGATGATTTATTGTGAGATGGGGTCTTGCTACATTGCCAAATTGTCCAGGCTGGGCTCAAACTTGCAATCCTCTTGTCTCAGCCTCCCAGAATGCTGGATTGACAGTTGTCCACTACCATACCCAGCCTCAAGATCTTTTTAATTGTGAAATAACAGACACGGCCTCTAATGTGCGTGAAAATAATATACGTCATACAAACAAAGTAGATTTGTATAGGGGAGAGTGTTATGGTTTATACCTAGATTCCCCCATCATGAGCTCATAGGTGGGGATTTGGAGAGGTGAGTGGATCATGGGGGGGTGACACTCATCAGTGGATTAGTCCCCCGATGAGTTGACAGCTAAATGTGATGCTGGGAGATGAAACCTGGTGAAGGTGGGTCACTGGGGGCTGGGAAGGTGCATCTCCTTTCCTCCTCCTTCCATTGGGTTCTGCTTCCGCTGGCCACACCATGAGCTCTTTCTTGAATGCTGTCATGCCCGTCTGCCATGCCACCCCGTCTTGGAGCCAGCCAAGTATGGACTGAAAGCTCTACAGACTCTGACCCAAAATAAAGCTCTCCTATAACTTGAGGGTGCCGGGTAGATGCAGTCCATGGCAGTGGCTCTATATCCTTCCTACCTTCAGTTCTGTTGTACTGTAGCCTTTTCTAGCAACACACCGTGTATGTGTGATCCATGTTACTGTGGATCCTGTGAGTCTTACTTTAGTAACTGAACCCTCTCTAATGCCATTCTTAGTGCATTATCAAAACATGAGGGGCCACATTTTCCCTACCTAAAAGGGACTACATTTCCCCCTGGTTTGTTAGGGTGAGGGCAGAAACCAGAAGTTTCAACTTCATTCAGATAATTCCAGGCTGAACCAAATCTCTGTGATGTGTGATTTAATTGCTGAACAAAGGCAAATTATTCTCGATTTCTTGTTGTTTGCAGAATGTCACATTTATCAACTGTAGTATATTTAGCCCTATGGCTTGGGCTCTCTCCAACCCCCCCCCAACTAATAAACTAAATATATTTCCTTTGTTAAGTGCATTTTCACTTCTGCTCTTAGAAGTTCGCTCTATTTTTTTTTTTAATTTTAGAAGCCATGCACTTCTGGAATGTTATCAAAACCACACAAGGAGAAGGAAAAAGATTCTGTTCTTTCAGTTTTCAACACAGCATCAACCATATGAAACCGCTTTTAAATCCTTCTTCCCATGATTTTCTCTTTGTGTCTGCTTTTCTTTCAAGTGTAATTTTCATTCATAATAGACTAAAGACACTATGGAGTTAGGCAACATTAAACCGACTACAAACTGAGGTCACAGTAACCCAGTGGTGATGTTCTTGACATAATTAGCAAGTTCTCTATCACAGATAAACTTGTGTTACTCAGTATTCCACAGTATTGAAACTCTGATAGGGAAATCAAAAAATAAGATCAAGAGCTTAACAGAGGTGGCAGTGCATATTTTCAAAAGCATCTGTAATTCAAACTCTTCACTGGCAACAGGAAGCCACTGAGATAACATCATTAATTTCCATCAAGTTGAGAGTTAGTAGAAGGGCCTTTGGTAGGAAAAGCTAGCCAGGACAAGTTTTATTTGCCTATACCACAGACAATAGGACTTTATCATGGCTTTGCAGACCTAGAAAGGTCAAAAGGCTGGAAGATAAACCTAAGCAAATATAAAATTAAGAGGAAACTCTTAAATCACCCATTGAAAAGTTAGTAAGTAATGTGACCACGCATTTTCAATAATAAAAGGATTGGTGAATTCTTCACTCTCTTCTTACTATGCAAGGCGCCCTCCTGAATTCTTAAAGAGTTAAGTACCTACTTTAAATAAAACACCCTAATTTTGCTATCCTTGAATTTTTTTTCAAATGTGAGAAATTACGTTCTAAAAGAAAATGCTGAGAATTTGAAATCTGTTTTAAGGGTAAAATTTAAAGAAATCATTCTACATTCACAGCCTGACTATTCCAAGGTTTTTACCTCAGATGTCCAACATATTTTACGTATCAAATTTCCCCCGATTTGCCCAATGTTTCTCAGAAATTTTATTATAGATTGAAATGCTAGGCAATAAAACATATGTAAAGAGAATTTTATTTAAATAGGAACAGTGAATGATGCCTGGGGCCAGGGTCAAAGATGGTTATGGAAAGGGAAATCATTCTCAGCAGTTACAGATATTTCCATTTAGTCTATCACAGAGCTTTTTTGTAGTAGAACCTGGAACAGCTGGTTATCTCTTTTGAATTTTAGGATCTTACAGGAATATTCTATAGCACTCAGAACCAGTTCATCATTCTTGTTTTATCAAAGGAGAGCAGTATCTAGAATGGGGCAGGGTCAAGAGAAGAAAAAAGCAGCACACAACTCTGCATTCTGTGACTCCATCCTACCTCAGCCTGCTTTGTGCCCACTGTGGCACAATAGGTCCTCAAGGAAACCCAAGGCCCAAGAGTCTTTTCCAAATCACTTGAACTTGGCAGCTACATAGCTAGAAAATGGTACCCCAGGCTGTAAGATGTAAGGAAATGGAAGTCTCTATTGACATTCATTCACACATTCATTCCGTGAAAACAATGAACCCTAGTCTGTGCCAGGTTTCTCATCAAACACCAGAAATGCCAAGGTGAAGAGGAAAAGACCTACCCTCTCTTTCCACATAATTCTACTTCTAGCACATTTCCACCTCAGTGTAAAAACCCTATGCCAGTGACTCCTTGCCTACCTTATTGCCAGCCTCTGAAGAGGCCCTAGCTGAACTCCCTCACTCCTAAAGAGTTTAGTGGCCAAGATTCACAGTCCTCCTCCCTCCCCCAGTTCAGGCCCCAATTCAGGATGACATCAACATTGGCCTAGGTGACTTGTGCCCCACTCTAGCCTGTCAATCCCTTAACTTCCTATTCTATCTCTCTGCAAGTTCACATCAGCTCTACCTACACCACCTACTCAAAGGGTCATATCCTAGACCAGTGATGGCCCACATTTTAGAGTTCTCAATTATATAAACACCCTGTTGTGGCACATGTGCCATAGGTTCGCTACCAATGCCTTAGGCCTTACCATGTGGAACCATTCATCAAAGCTCAGTGATGCTGAAAAAATGAGCATCTGATTCAACTGACCCCCTCTGAGTACAACCTCTTGGCCTTCAGTTCCTTCACCGCCTACCTCTTCTTTCACCTGCTCTGAACAGCTGTCTTCTAGATCCATGCACCTCCTAATTACCTGCTGCCACCCCAAAGTCACAGCTGAGCCCCCACAAAAGATACCTGACACACAACATTCTAACTACACTTTTGCCTCAACCTTCACTTCTTGAGCCCAGCTGTCCTCTGCCTATTCTGGGACAGAGCATCTGCCTTCTGCTGGGTGTACTTGGGGGAAATTATGGAGTATTGTGGAACCCCTATGAACTCTGGGCTCCATAGTGCTGGTTTCCAACTTAGCCCCACAGAGATAAGCTCAATCTCAACTTCATCACCTTCCTTTGTTAAACTGTATGAAAGGGACTCTTCAACTCCAGAGAAAACAGCTGCCTTTAGCTAGGTGTCCCTAACATTTCTGCTGTCAAGTTTCTTAGTTACCTGGGCCTGCACATTCTTCCCTCTGCCCTACCTGTTATAGTGGAAGGGAGGTATCTCCTTCCTGTCTCATGCTCCGGATCACCTGCCCTTATCCTCTGAAAATGCAGAACTTGTCATCTCCCGAGTCAAATATTTTTATCTTACCCTCTCCTCATAATCATATAAATGCACGCAAGTATCTCACTCATTCCTCAGTCTCTTTGATCTAGCTTCACAGCTACATTTCTCCAAAAATGCTCCAACCACCAATCAGCTTTATATTCCCACTTTAACTCTCGGCGGGCCACCTCCACCATCTGTCTAAAATCTCACCGAATTACTAAATCCAATGCGCGCTATTCCCAACTTTACGCCAGTATCCCAGCAAGATCTGAGCCTGGTGGAAGATCCTTCCTTTCTTTCCATGCAGTGCCACTACAGCCTCTTGGGACTTCCCACTCCTCTGTTGGCCATTCCTTTGAAGTCCTGGTAGGCTGCGCCTCCTTTGTTCTAAGTAACCCTTCTCACTCTATAGCCTCCCAGAGCCATCTCATCCTCTCCACAGTTGACTAAAAGCAGCACCTAGGCCAGTCATGGTGGCACATGCGTATAATTACAGCACTCTGCAAGAGTGAGGCATGATGAGTCTAAGTTTGAGCCCAGCCTGCACAAGTTAGAGAGACCCTGTCTCAAAATAAAATAAAGGCCGGGAATGTATCTCAGTGAAAGGCCCTGGGTTCAATCCCCAGAACCAAAAAAAAAGGGAAGCATCTGCATGCTGATGACTCCTACATATTGTTGATAGATTTCTCTTCAGTATCACAGACTCATACCCAGCTTGGCTAGGCAAGTGCACCGCCCAGCTAGTAGCCCCAGCCAAGAAGCTAAGAGTATTCCTTGATTCCTCTTTGCCCACATCATTTCCTTTCACCTACCACTGAGGACTAGCAAGTCTACCTCCTAAATACTTCTAAATTCTCTCCAATACTTACGTCTATGCCTTATTTCCTAATTCAGGCCACCACACTACTGGTTTCTATTTCTACAATGGGTTTCTCTCTTGTCAATCACACAATCCCTTAATCCATGCTTGGTTTTACAGCCAAATTTATTTTCCCAAATGAAAATCTTATCATGTCATCCCCTTGTCAAAATCTATCCAATGACTCCCCACTGACCTCTAAATTCTTTCACTTTGGTTTTAAAGCCTTTCACAATCTGCCTCCCTCTTCTCTCTGCAGTCTAATATTTCACAATGGCCCTCCATGGAATTCTGTGCTTTCACCACCCTGAAGTATTTTCGATCAGACTGCATCATGCTTTGTTTGCACTTAGACCCTCAGAACACAAGTCTTCCTTCTGACTAGAAGGGTGGTCCTAGGGTGAGCTCTACTTAGCTCGCTGGAATCACCTGGCTTGAACATCACCAGTTAACCTCCTCTGAGCCCCACCCCATGCAACATCCCATTATTCCACTATGACACAACAAGTTGAAATTATCTTTTCTTCAGTGGCTGGCCACACAGCCTAAAAATAGTAACAATATCACTTTAAGTTTTCAGTTAAATCATGGACATCCTTGATGACTTTACATGTACATCTGCCTAAATCTACAGAGTGAATAGATTCCCTGGCTATTCTTTGTCACACCATAAGTTCCTTCATGGTAGGGACTATGCCTGTCTGTTTCATGGATATATATCATCAATGCATAGAGATACTCAAACAATATTACACCATAAATCACTTTTTAAATTTTGACATACAGTACTAGAGACTGAACCCAAGGCCTTTGCACTAAGCTGTATCTCTAGACCTTTTATATTATTTTTTGTTTTGGTTTGTGATAATTCTTAGTAAGTCACCAAATCGAACAGGCTAGGCCCAAACTTGTGATTTGCTTGCCACAGCCTTCAGAAGTACTGGAATTATAGGGCTGCAGCACCATGACTGGCTTCACTTTGTTGATAACACACTGTATCTATAAACTACCTGATGAAAAAGCTATAACATTTTAGGATTTCTCCACAGATATATGATAAAAAAGAGCAAAGCAACCTAGTCATTTTTGCTCTATCACAGCACTCATCTAAATATTAACATTCAAACACATCTGTGAACTTGGCTTGGATAAGATAGTCATAACCTTCTATCACTAAATACACTTTGTAAGAAGAAAAATACAACGGGGGATAGAATCTAAGTTTCATAAAGATAATTACAGATATTGATGCCATTAATTATAAATTAAAACTTACCGGTATCTTAACAATTTAACATCAATAACTGAGGAAAACTCACAGGAATAATTATAAATATCATAGTGGAGGTAAACACTAAGCCAAAGGTAGGTACTTCTGCAATGTCCCAAAAATAAGACCTAGCTAGAAAATACTCAGCCTTGAAAACTACAGACCAAAAATACTGGTCCCTGTCAGTATATCCTTGCCTAACCTGCCTAAAGGAGTAGCCACTGAGCAAGAAAATAGTGATGGCAGGTGGGCTGATGACAGCTGGCAGTTTTGATCTCTAGTTTTCAAGGCTGATTTTTTTCTAGCTAGGTCTAATTTTGGGGGAAAGAGGAGTTTTTTTGGTGGTACCAGGGACTGAAGCCAGGAAGTCATGCATGTCAGGCAAACACTACCACTGAGCAAGGTCCCTAAGCCCAAGACACTTACTTGAAGAATGAGGTCCATGTTGCAACAAGCCTTGTGCAAGCTAATTCACACCCCTGTTCAAGGGAAAGATACCTCCAATCCAGTTGTTTTTCTCTCTTTAAACATACTGAATAAGATCTTTAAGTAGTAATTCATACTTACGGCAAAGGGCTTTCTGCAGTCTTCGGAGCTTCATGGCAGTTCTATAGGCTGAGAACCTGACGTTATTCAGGTCAGCTGAGGGAAAAGGGGGGGAAACAGAGATCACTTGTTATTTCACATCAGAAAGAACAGACAAAAGCTCCCCATGATTTACCAACAACCAACAACTATCAAAATAGGTTAGAAACAAAAATCTTATGTTTATGTTTCAAGCTTGGGGAGGGGGCTGAAATTCTGTTGATCTGGGGGTATGGGGAAAAATCCTTTTGCCCTTTGACAATCAGGAAAGCTAAGTGCTCTAAAAGATAACAGTGTCAGAGCCTGCAGAACCTTCATGTGGTCCTTGCTCCCAAGAGGGAAAAGGACAGAGGTTGTTATCCTTTTCCTTTTTTTTTTTCTTTTTCAGACGGGGTCTCGCTGTGCAGCTCAGGCCGGCCTTGAGCTCACTTTGTAGCCCGGGCTGGTCTTGAACAGACAACGACCCTCTTTCCTCAGCCTCAGCAGTGCTTGGGATTATAGGGGTGCACCATCATGCCCGGCTCAGACATTGTTTTTCTTCCTAGACTGTAATCTAGATCCACTGCAGTGAATCTTTGCTGTACAAGATTAAAGAAAACAAGGAAAACATGACTGAAATACCTGTAAGAACTTAGCCAACAACCAAATAGCAGTATAATGACTTTTCTGGTTACAAAAACTGCACGTGCTCACTGTGGAAAATGGCAAAATTAAAGGAAAATATAATGTCAAGTAAACAAATCATCCCATAATCTGAAAGATCAGTACTGTTAACATTTCAGCATTTTTTTACTTGACACATGTATCTCTGTGTAGTTTGAAATGCAACTGAAATCAAAATAAATTTAAACATTTTTTAAGCCAACACAACATTGTAATGTATTTATTGTGTACAGCATTATGTTTAAGGTCTACATATACACCATGGAATGGTTAAATCTAGCCAATTAACACACATTACCTCACAGTTATTATTTTTATGGTGAGAACACTTAACATCTATCCTTTTAGGGTTTTTCAAGAATAAAATATATCATCATTGGCTACAGTCACCACACTGTAGAACAGATTTCTTCAAGTTATTCCTGCTGCAATTTTGTATTCTTTGGCCAACAACTACTTTTATATTCTAAAGCACAATCACTCTAATATTCGGCAGAGAATAACAGCTCGACAATTTATTCTACTGTTTTCTACATTTATCTCTCAAGCCCTGACTAAAGTCACCTAGCAGGAAGATATACTCAGAGGCTGTCCTTGGTTTAGGCTTGACATACCCTAAGCTACATTTCTTTTCCAGTGTTTCTATGTATGTTTTCAAAACCCTGCTCAAAAAACCTCCTTGAAGAATCTCATCACCTACTCCTGTCATATTTCCCAGCAATTTAAAATGTAACCATTCTCTCATAAAGCAGGTCTAATACAGCTAGGGGACTGACTGAAAGGGTGAATGAATAAATGAACAAAAGAATGAAAGAATGGCGTATTTCAAATCAAAAATCATGGTAGATATCATTAACTGCCCTAAGCAAAGGATGTCCATAAACCATTTCTAATGGTATTAACAAAGGATGATAATTTAATCCATGTCCCAAGTCCCTTGGGTCAACATTATTAGCTTTATGGTCTCTGCAGAAACCAAACATAAAAGCCTGAATTTAAATCAGGGGGAAGAAAACAATGTCTAATTTTTTTAAGCTATTCTGCGTAAATTTTTTTAAAGGCTGGCATTACCATATATCATGTTAAGATATGGAGCAACTGGAACTCTTATACAATGCTTGTAGGAATGTAAAATAGTACAAATTTGGGAAATCAAGTTAGCTGTTTCTTATGAAATTAAGCATGTATCTGTCTTGTAACCCAAATATTCTGTTCCTAAATTTTATCCAAAAGAAATAAACCACATGTCTACAAAAAGATGCATATATCAATGTCCACATCAGCTTTACTCATACTTGACAAAGCCTGGAAACAAAGCACTGGGGCCGTAGATAAACAAGTTGTGGCAGAGTCATACAATGAACACTACACCCTCTGATAGAAAAGCAAATAACTACAGATAATGCAAGAATATAAACTGACCTAAAACACACTAAGCTAGGTATGCCATTTATGCCAAAACTGTACACTAGGCAAAACTCACCCATAAGATTCATGGTAGCCTGTGTTGGGGGAGTTTAACTGGCCACAAAGGAACACAGGAGAATTTGCTAGCTGGTTCAAATATATTTTGACTGGTAGTTATACAAGTGCATATGTTTGTCAAAACTCAAACTGTACACTTAATATGGGAGTGTCTTATGGTGTTTAAATTATGCCTTAGTAAAGTAAATGTTAAGGGTTTAAAAAAAACCCTCACGTGGACAGTACAACATGATATATGAGTGTATTAGCTTAAGCTATGCTGTAGAGGCGGTCAGTTGTCTTAATCAGGAATGCACACTCCAGGGGTGGCTAGCTAGCAATTAATCAAAAAGCCTCACTCCAGAGGCGGCCACTGTTAGTGCTTCAGCTATATTTAGCTCCTATTACACTAGGGGTTTCATTAATTATCCTAATCAATGTTAGATGGGCTTTGCACTGGTAGTATTAGTAGTTTGCAAAATATGAGGACTGTTGAAAAAGATTTAGAAACATGAACTGGGTTGAAGAAGAATCCAGTAATTCCTACATCTTTTGAAATGGCGACATAGGCTGGAGTCCAAACTACACAGCTGAGGCTCATTGGATTCTTAGTGGCAATGATTTAATTACATGATTGACAGAACCCTGCTATGAGATTCATGGTTCTCAAACTTGAGCAGAGGGCTCATTTAAAAATCCACACACTTCCCAGATTTTCTTATCTAGTACGTCTGGGAATCTGTGCGCCCCATCACTTCTTGTTGTTGTTAGCAGTACTGGGATTAAACCCAGACAGAGCTGAACTACATCCCCAGTTTGCCTCCCCACCTTTATTTTGGGACAGGGTCACACAAAAGTTGTTCAGGCTGGCCTTGAATTGAAAATCTTTCTGCCTCCGCCTCCTGAGTAGCTGGGATTACAGGCCTGTATCCCTGTGCCCTGCTGGTCCTATTTGATGAATATCAACAAGGTATTTAACAAGTTAAAAGCATCCAAGAGCATCTTGAAAGATATTGTATGTGTAACATCCTTCTCAAAGTGAATTAACTTCTCTGGACCTCTTCTCTGGTAAGGAGATCTTAATTTGGGGGGGGTCTCCCTGATTTTCCTTCATTCTCTCCCCCGAGAGTCAGAGTTATTTCCTTTTTTCTTTTCCTCAGTTCCTACTGTTTACTGTTTGGGTGGTCTGAATTCATGTTAAGAGCTGTCTTGTGCATTAATCCATAGGAAATCCACATCTTCCCTCCCCTCCAGACTGGGGTACCAGCGTTCAGCAGTACAACCAGCTTTCCCCTCCACTGGCCACTGTGAGCTTCCTTCACACATACTCACAGTCAAGTCCCTCTGACTTTTTATAAAACAAGCCATGCCAACACAGGCAATTATGGTCAAACGCAGATCCCTTTTCCCTGAATAGCACCCTGTAGCAGTTTCAAAGAATGAGCCTCGAACCCCAAATTACCCTTGATCCATTTACTTATGCCATGTGTCAAGCAATCATCTTGGTCGCTGTTATTGGCACAGGTTTCTCTTCTTTTTCCCTTTCTTTCTAATCCTCCACTTTTTCTGCAGCCTCTTAACTGTCTTGGTTTCCTGTTCTCTTCCTTCTTTCAAAACACCAAGATCCCTCTCTGATGGCCCCAGTTAGACTCCCCTTTCCAATTCTCATGGTTCTATTCAGAATTCAGAATGGCCCAAATGAGCTCAGATACTGCATCCAAATCTCACAGTTCACATCAAGAATTGGCAAATTCTAGGAGCTAGAGTTCCAAATGGGAGAGACAAAAATGATCTGATTCTTTCAGGGCGTGGATCACTGTGCAAAAATATCAAGAGACAAGCATCTGGAACACTCCTGCTGTAGCCATGCTACCGGCTTCCCTAAAGCACTGCAAATTTGCCTGTCTTCCAGATCCTTCTAATTATGACACATTCTGCCTCCAGTTAATCCTCCCTGACACCCTCACATCACTGCACCTCCAAACCACTGTGAAGAACAAGCCTTCTGCTACCAGCTTTTAATGCACCATGGTCCAATCCATTCTTAAACAGTGAGTCAGGAATACCAGAAGAAAGTAGCAGGGAACATTTCCAGCATAATGCTACAGAAGCCACCCAAGTTCACACCCAGCAATCACCAGCAAATCACAGTGGATTTCCAGTGTCCTGAGAGTCCTACTCAAGAGAGTGAACCACCTTGTGCTGCGGAAGCCCTCAAGTATTGCTAAGGATCTGCAGCACCCCTTTCTCTGGTTTACAGCTGGAAGAGGTAAGTCCACTCTCTGTGAAAGTGTGTAGGGTGCACAATACAGAGTGCACAGAGAAACCTTAAGATGTGACACAGCTGCAAACAATGTGACACTGTCCTGGACTGAAGCTTGAGATGACTGCGTAGCTAAAATATGTGTGCAGTTTAATAAGACTGAAGCCGCCCCTCATTCACGGGGCCCCTGGGAGGCTGGTCCCCAGTCTTCCCGGCAGCTGCCTTTCCAGGACTCTGACCCAAGCTATAACGAGCTCACTAGCTCCTGAATCCAGAAGTCAAGAGCAGTGAGACTATCCAGGAAACGAGTTATATACCATGTTTTCATGCCATTTTTATCCTTGAGAAGGGTAAACTTGCTGAACGGTACATTCCCTTTTCTAACCTGTATTACTGTATTGAGCGCTAGATAGCTCTAGCCTAGAAATAGCAAACTCTAGAACTTAAGGAAGAAGAGGAAATAGCAAAATACCTATTCTGGAGTTGAAGTGATGGCCTATTCACCTATTGAGACACAAAGCAAGTAATAGGGATTTTGCTTCTTTGTTTAGTATGTGAACTTCTCCTGACTTTGGTAAATATTTCACTTTTACAATGTTCACTTCCCTGTGAGGTGAAGGTGTCAAACTCACCAGAAAAGAATGACCGGCCAGGTTTTGATCACAAATCTATGCATGCTGGACATGCTTTTGTAAAAACAATGGGAAACAGCTGAGCATGTTAAAGTCATAGGAACATTCAGAAGATATAGTAGAAAGAAAACATGAAGCCCCTTCTTTCATGTCCACTGTATAACTTGTTTCTGCCTTCTGATAATACTGCCAAAAACCTGTTAACCCTGATTAACCTGTGCTCTAGCATTTGAAAACCAGGAACACTGTAGTCAGCTTTCCAATGGCTTGTGGAGGTTTTTTGGAAAAGTCCAAAGGTCCTGACAGTATGCTTATCTATTGGGTACAAAGAATGATAAGGACCTCATAAAACTGATGAGTGGAAAGGATAGTATGGCCAAAGATTATTCCAACAGATAAATCAGTCCTGTGATCTTTGCTTTGTCCTCCCAACTCTATTTCCCAGAAGAAATTTAATCCAAATCTCCCAGGTGATCAGGAGTGCAAAATAAAATTGAAAGGAAGTATATTTTTTGTCACAGTTCCCAATTCAGTGCCTGGCAGTCAATGTGCATTGAGCTGCCACCCTATGTCTTATCTAAATAATTTTGCAAGGAAGACAAAACGGGTAATCTCCCCACCACCATCAAATCCCTCCTGTCACAGGAAAGAAAGTGGATGAATCTAAAGCACAGTATTCGTAACCTCACTCTTCCTAGAACGTTCTCATGGTCTCTTGACAGGGAAAATATTTTTGCCAGCCCAAACTCACTAGAATGGACAAGAACCACAGGTCATAATGAAGGTAGAGAAAAATAGGTCATTTAAATCAAATCTGGTTTAAAGGAAAGTAAGCCAGGATATCCAGGTTTGAGAAATTTAGGGTTATTGGAAACTGTTGAAGAACAAACCAAGAATTTGGGGACATACCTTTAAAGAATTAGCTGGAAAAAGAGGAACATTATTAACATGTCATTAAGTGGCCTATAACTTTTTAGATATATTTCAGGCCTTTTCAAATCTAAACTTATTAAAACCTCACCATCAACACTGAGTTTATCTTCAATGGGGAAAATATAAACCCATAACACATAAGTAGGAATTATGCATTCATACTTGAATGAACTACAGAAAGCCCCGGCTGTGAATTTATAAGTACTGTCAAGTTATGTTTCCAGATGTGAAATGGTTACTACTTATTTGGCACCAGTGACTTTCTAAAATTCTAGTAAAATACCTAGTACAGCATAAAATGTGAATGACTAAACTGAGGAAGAAAGAAAGCGGTTTCGTACAAGAAGCTGAGAAGTGTGACTGAAATACAAGCACAACATCCTGGCCATGCACACTTCAAGGCCTTCCTCGGTACCTCCTCACCATTTCTGAGGAACACTGTACTAACAAAAGAATAGAAATTCAAAGGGGTTTTGCTTACTGGCGGCAGCTCTGGTACATTTGTTGAGAAAGCAGCTTCTGTAAGAAGTGGCTAATAAAACTTTTTTGTGGGAACTATGCTTCTTATGGACCATTTCTGGGGCCTGACCTTACGATAGAGAGCTAACTCACGGACATAGCACTGTGCCTCATTTCTGTCACTGAAGCTTCAGAGCTAGAAGGGTCTGGCTCTAATCCCCCCACCAAGTACTGTACACACAGACACACAGGGACCATAAGGATGATTATGGGTAGACAGATGCCTTTCAGAAAGCTCTAAAGCTAGCCATGGTGGCGCATGCCTCAGTGTTCAGGAGCCTAAGGCAGGAGGATTGCCAGGAATTTGAGGCGAACCTGGGCTACATAGTGAGATCAAGGCCAGCCTAAACTACGTAGTGAGAACTTATCAAAAAAAACCCTCTAAAGCACTTTTGTTTAAAGAACTCTTCTTAATCCTTAGTCATCGTATAATGTTGCATAATTACATAATGTAATACACCACAAGCAACGTCAAAATGTCATTATTATCATTTTTCATGTACTTGTCTTACAAGATACTGAGGGCTATACACTCAGGTTTCTTTGCTCACTGCTGACCAAATCAAAAGGGGACATTTATCTTGTCAAAAAGGAAAAGGACTTTACGTGGAGCTCGCTCTGAGGAGATGAAGGGCCCATTGGGTGTCATCTCAGTGAGGACAGGTGTACTGGAGGCAGCACTGGGAAGGGAACACAGGACAACAGTCTTGTTCAGGCTTGTCCAGTCCCGTGCAGGAGCCCAGCTCTCTGTCCAGGGCCTGAGCGAATGGAATAGGAGCTCATCTCCTGGTGCTGGTCTCTGTGTAACCTGCCCATTCATCTGGGCCGGGGAGAGGTGAGGCGGGCTATCTATTCCCTAGGCCTGAGACAGTGTGGGGTAGCCACGTGTCTCTAAAGGACTGAAACAAGCTTAACTTTTAAAGTCCCATCTTACGGTGTCAATTATACTTGTTTTTATAAAGATATGTTATATAGTTAAAATGATACTAGTAACTCTTCAAATACCCTTTAGGGAAAAATACTTATAAAAAGTACAGGAGATTGACTGAACTCATTAATTTTGCACTGAGGCACTGCTTCTATAGAAGAAATTTTATTTTTCCCAGTAACAGGGATTGAATCCACGTCGTACTGAGCTACACTCTCAGCCCTGTTTAAATTCTCTAGCTTGACATAGGGTCTCACTCAGTTGCTATGTTGCCCAGGCTGGGCTCAAAGTTGTGAGTTCTTTGCCTCAGACTCCAGAGTACTGGGATTACCGGGATGTGCCGCCACACTCAATTTAAAACTGCTTATAAAAGAGCCACCCATCCATAATCCTTTCAGTACTTACTGGGCACATAACACGGGCCAGGGACCCTGGCAGGACGCGGAATGCAGTGATAGCCGAAGCAGATTTGCGCCCTCTTTGAGTAAGCAGTCCAGTGACGAGGATGGACGGCAACCAAAGACTCGCATGTACTGTGGGCAAGGGTATAGGAGACGCATGGGAAGCAGTGAGCCTGTACACACAGGGAAACACGTCAGGCAGGCCTGTCTGAGAAAGTGAAATGGAAGCCAAGACCTAAAGGATGATGGGAGTGAGCCAGGTGATGAGTAGGCAGAGCACAGCAGGGTAACAGTTCAGCACATGTATAAATAGCTCTGAAACAGAGATGAGCGTGGGCCAGTAGGAATCCTTAGAAGGGCAATTTTGCTGAAATCTCAGAGAGATGGGGGAAGCCAGGCACAGTGGTACACTCCTATAATCCCAGCTACTCAAGAAGCTGAGGAAGGCTGAGGCAGGAGGATGGCAAGTTTGGGGCCAGCCTGGGTAACTTAGTGAGATTCTGCCTCAATAAGAGGGAGGTAGGGAGGGAGGAATGAGCAATGTAGCTCAGTTCTCCCTGGACTCAATTCGCAGAAAACAAAACCAAAGTCCGAAAGTGAGAAGAGAGAGCAGCCCTAGGAAGGCCTCTCGGAGAAGCAGGGAGAACCTGGTAGCAAGTGCCAGCCCATCTCTGGCTCACTAAGGATGTAAGGGCGTGGAACTTCTAATTAAAGGCAGCACAGAAAACTGACTCTAGTCTCTCATTCTGAAACTCTGCTAGAATGACTGAATGGGGATTTAAAATGACAGTGACCAAAATAAATGAATAAAATGACATTAATCCAAAAGGAAAGAAAGAAAACAGGAGATGAGATGAGAACAAATCAGAGCTCGACGTTTTCGGCATGACCTGGTGGTGACCAATTTAGGAGACCAGAGAAATCCCCAGCTAACTTAATTGAGTGAATAGTGCGGGACAAGACAGCTGAGGCAGAGAGCAGGAGGAACTAACTCTTGCAACCCAGAAGTCTCAGAAATTAGAGGCTCCACGTTTCTCGAAAAGCCAAACTCCAGCTGCAAACAGAAGGCCTGAATGAAAGTCTTCTCTTCAGGTCTAAACACCCTCCCTCCCACCCAATGCAGCCAAGCATCCCAGCCACCTGCCGCTTGGCCCTGCCAAAAAGCCTGGAGTCTGAGCCCAGAGGAAGGTGTGCCAGACAGCAGGGGTGCAACGGGGCCAGTGAAGGTGTGCAGTGGGAAGAAGGTACTGGAAGCAGAGGGCTGTGGGCCAGGTTGGCACACTGGAAGAGAAAAAAGGAACTCCTTAACTTCACGTTGTGCTCCTGAATTCCATTATTTAGTTGGCCATTTCCTCTTCTGTCGACTCATTTACAAAGCTGTTCTACCTACCTATCCCCTGCTGTAGCTGCAGTCCTTGTGTCTGGAGGGAACCTGAACTTCAGCGCGGTACCCAGCCATCACATTAGTCCTCTTTATTCAGCATCGACTCTTGGATGTGTGGTGCTAGGGACGGGACCCAGGAGCTTACCCATGCTAGGCAAGTGTTCCAGCGCT
Source organism: Dinomys branickii (assembly GCA_004027595.1). Classification (NCBI taxonomy): domain Eukaryota; kingdom Metazoa; phylum Chordata; class Mammalia; order Rodentia; family Dinomyidae; genus Dinomys; species Dinomys branickii. The sequence goes on from PVLD010008324.1 coordinate 32,500, forward strand.
GGGCGATTTACCCCAGCTCGGCCATTTACCCTAGTCCTCACGTCCCAATTAGAACCACACCAGATCACACCAACACAGCTTCCTTCTGGTCTCCCTCTTGTCAAGAGGCTTATAGATCACCCTGTTGGCAAGAACAACTCCAGCTTTTTTCTTCGGCTGAGAACCTCAGTCACTACTCCTCCAGTTTTCTCAATCCTAACATAGGTCACTCAGCTATTACAGAACTCTCACAAGTGCGTGGAGTTATAATAGTCTCCTCCCTTCACCACTATTCTAAGCTTCTTTAATTAACCAATCTTACCACTCTCTCTTCCTAAGTGAACACATGTGAGTCTCCAGGGCAGAGTCAGTTTAATTAAATTTTACTCCTTATAATGAAGACATTAAAAATTACTAAATGTGACTTTATTTGTATATCTTTGTAAAGCTTTCCATGTAACCAAATCCACAGTTCAATTTGGAAAAAAAAATCTGTGCCCTAACTTTTTTGGATTGCAAATATGTGACTGACATGACCTATTTTGAATTCACCACCCTCTTTCACAGTTGGAGAATTTGTGGAAAACTTGCTTTCCTGATAAAAATAAACAGCAGTCAATTTCTTCATCGCTTTTAATTGCTAGCCTCATCTTTCTTCCTGTGTGGTTTTAAGAAGTCTGGATAAACTTTCCTAAATACTAACATTCCTACCTCGCCCTCCTCTTCTCCGCTTACTCATTTCTACACCCTTATCTCCCAAGGGTGATCTTCTCCCCAGGCCCCAATCTCTTTCAAGGACTTCTCCGGTAACCAGACTACAGAGGTCACAAAACTGATTGGAGTTAGCCTGCAGACTGTCACTATTGGCTCACAAGAAGGTTTTTAAAATTGTTGAGATCAACGTGCCCTGCGCCAGTCCTTAAAAAGCTGGAGATTTTTCATTGTGCAATTTCTCTGGAAGAACCTGAAGACCCGAAGCCAGGGGCCCACATTCTTGTATGACAATAGGCCTTTAGCCCTAACAGCTTTTCAGGTTGCCCCAGTTCCCAAGGGCCACCCTGTCATTTACATTTCTAGCTTGGCCCCAGAGGCATTTCCTTCCAGATTCTGTGACCTTAGCCACACCACCCTCTCACAGGCCCAACAGCCTCCCAATTGCCCCTCAATTCCTTTCCGTGTCTTTTTCTCATCCTGTTCAGGCTCTTACATTGGGGTCCTTCCAATAACTAGTTATTATTTGGCTGTCACTCAAATGGCTCTATGGAAACAGTTGTCACAGGGTTTTCCAAAGACTTTCCAGCTATGAATTTTTTGGCCTCCATCCTTTACCAATGCATGCTAACCAAATGATCGTGCCACCGAAAACACAGCCTCAATACCCATGCTTTTCCAGCACTAAGGTGGAGAGACAGATCAAGAAACCCTTCATCAAGCTTCTGAGCGTACTTCAATAAGTGACAAGTGCTTATCTAAAATAATCAGTTACCCTTTCTTTATCTGTTGGGGTCTGTTTTTAAGCTCAGGGGTTAAAGATTTTAGTTTCTAAACTACTGAAAAAAAGATATTCACCTGTACAAAATCATGATGCATATCTTGGACAGCTGTGATGTGTCAGGCAATATACACACAAACCTCTGGCTGTGCATGTGTCGAATTCTGAACCCGGCATGGAAAGGGGGATTTACAGCCTGGCATCAGATTGGGGGAGTGGTAGATGGAAAATTACCAGGAGGAAACAGAGCTATGGATGGATTCAGACTAGACCAACCTAACACAGCTCTTGCAGAAAATAGACCAAGGTGATCAAACACCTGGAGGACAATAAAGGAAGAACCTGATCAGATATTGAGGGCAACTGAATACAGAGGATTTTGGGGAGGAAGGGTCTAGGTTAAATGATTCGCCAGGATTCTTACAAAACTGGATCTTATAAGTACACAAGTGGACCTAGGAGAAGGTCCAGAAGCCTGAGTAGCACGTGTGAAGCAAAGAATCTTTGTCATGGGTGTGCTTCTGTATATAATGCAGGGCTGAGGGAACCGTCAGTGGTCAAGAGGTTGCTTAGCATATGTAAAGCATGTAGTCCAAAGAGACTGGTGAACACAAAGGTAGTTTGCGACACGACACAGGCTATTTTCCAATGAATATTTCTAAGGTTAACAGAATTGAAAATATAGGCCGTGTGACTTGTGAAACAGTGATCAATTTCTAAGCTCAAAAAGGGCTTATTTAAGGCTAAATACTCAATACATAATAAAAGTAAAGTCTATAACAACACTGATGACAGTAACTGACATAACTAATGGGAAATTTCTTTCTCTTTCACTCTTACAGAAGATGAAAAAAGGAAAAAGAGACTTCTGACGACATTTTGTTGGATTCATGTAGCACTGGCATCTACAGCAATACATAGTGAAGCAGGAAGCTAGGCTGTGGCAGACTGGCTGGGAAAGTAGGTGGTGACCTCCTAATTACAAACTCCCTGGACACATGTGCAGGACAGTTCCCAAAGCCCTGCATGTGGGCTACTCCAGAGACTGCCGAATCGATCTCCCATGGCATGGCAAAGACCTGATGCGAGCCTCAGGTGTGGGAGATACCAAACCACCTCTAGAAGGAGACTCCAGGACCTCAAAACTCAGTAACAGCAGTACTCCATAAATGCGCTTTGAACAGAGTTTGATGATGAAAGGAGTTTCCTTGTTTTAGCAGCCTGAAGCTGTCCATGGCACTGATTGTGTATCTGCTTTTTCTTCAAAGAATGTAATTCTCTACTGTTAGGAGTGGAATTCTAGCCCTAGCATTATTCTCTTGCTTCTGCCTTACAGGCTGGACTGGGGATTCTTCCTGGAAACACACCTAACAGATATCAAGACTGTCCTAAGGCATAAAGAAACCACAATAAAAGGGATAATGAAAAGAAGGTCCAAAGGAAATGCTTATTTGTGAGAAAGGTGACTTGCATGTATTCATTGTAGCATGTAATGTAGGTTGGTTCATTCAAATGAATGAATAAATTTGGGTCCTTTCCCAAATTCCTTTTCTCTGGCTTTTAAAATGACTAGAGGATCTTAAACCAGCCAAGGGCTGACATGTGGACTCTTTGGTGTTATCAGAAAAAGACTGTTCTTTCTTTATTTTTGCAGCGCTGGGGGCGGAACCCAGGGCTGCAGGTATAGTAGGCAAGTGCTCTGCCACTGAGGTATCACTACCTTTAAAACTAAGGAAGCTGTTAATAAAAATCATGGCTTCTTGCCCAGCTTGGTGATGCATGACTATAATTCAAGGAGTCTGGGAGGCTGAGGCAGGAGGATTCCAAGCTGGATCCTAGGCTGGGCAATTCACTGTGAAGGGCCTGAGTTCAATTCCCAGTTCACAAAAAGAAAATTTAAAAAGCAGCATAGCTTCTTTCACTCTACTAGTGGGAAAAGTCAAACCTGGTGTAAGCCAGATTCCTGAGTTCCTCTTTTTGCCTCACTGCAGCTATGGGATTGAGTCTCCCCCTTTCTCCTCTCAGTGGCAATGTGAAGAGCAGCCTCTCTACAATTGCCTTCTCCTTCACAGCGGGAAGAACCACTGTGCCTTTCTTCTCCTCAGTTTCTCCCTTTAGCCTCCACACACTGACCCAGCTTGTATTTCTGTCAGAATCCCGCGTACAATCTACGCATGAATGTACCTACAGCAGCCTTTTATTCCTGAAGTGTAGGTGACTGTTCAGTCAGCCCTTTTAGTATCCAGGTATTTTTCCAGAATCTAAGAAAAAAACACAAGTGACAGGACAGTGGCAGGAGGAGTGAAACACTGTGTGTGGGGGGCAGGGGTGCTGGAGATCAAACAGCCTTAAGCATGCAAGGCAAGAAACAACCCTATGGCTGAACCCCATCCCCAGCCCTAGTGAAAACATTTTTGCAGTGCTCCAGGGCATGTGCCCTAGGTACCTGATGCTGTCAGACCCTCACCAGGCCAAGTCCTGTATCACTAGCTTCCTTAAAGACCAACCAAATGAGCTTCAGCGATGGTTAGCAAGTTTCCTAAGGCTGCATCTCAGAGCCTGGATTCAAAGTCATAGATGCCCAATGCCCTCGATGGCTTTACCCACTTCTCCGTCATAGGAGAAATGTGTCTTTCTTTGCTCAGTTTGCTTGCTATTGTTGAGATATTGGTTTGGACGAGTAACTCCCCAAAGTGGGTACATTATGACTTGGTTTGCTAGAGGGCTCTATTGGGAGATGTTCGAATATTTAGGAAGTGCGGCCTCATGGAAATCCATTAGGTAATTGGGGTGTGCCTCAGTGGGACCTCACCATATTCTCTCTATGGGGGTTACCCATTGCTCCAAAAGGCACTTCATCATGATTTGCGGCCCTCACCGGAGACCCAAACGTGTGGGGCCTCCTGGTTTTAGATTTGAACACCCAGAACTGTGAGCCAAATAAATCCCTCCTTCGTTCATAAGTACCTGTATCAAGTATTTCACCAAAACAAGAGAAAGCTGACTCTGGAGCTGGTTACCCTAACCAGCATGATGGAGAGGGACAGGACCCTCCCAGGAACCATGACTCGGCAGGAGCCAGAGGCTGAGCAGTGAAGTGGTGAAGCTGAGCCATCAGACAAACCCTTGCACAGAGAAAAGGACTACAGAGCCAGGTATGGAGGCACATCCCTGCCATTCCAGTACTCTGCGATGGCAAGGCAGGAGGATTGCAAGTTGGAGCTCAGCCTGAGCACTTGGCAAGATTCTGTCTCAAAATAAAGAATTTTTAAAAGGGCAGGGGGTGTAGTGTAATGCAAAGGCCCTGAGTTCAATCCCTAGTACTGTAAGAAAGAAAGGTGGTGGGGACCACAGACAGGGTAAGTGGCACGGCACAATGACCACAACAGGAACTAGAACACTAATGCTGAAATGTTCAGTTCTCTTATCCAGGTAAGTGTCAAGGGCAGAAGAACTGAGGCCTGCAGTGTGAGTTTCCACCATTTCCAGCAAAAAAGTGTTCCCTGCCCAGAGAAACACAAAGATGCACTCTATACTGACATGGTGCAGTGCAGCAAGCACTTGGAGAGTTAAGTAAGATTCTGTGACTTGGCGACCTAGCCACCATTTACAACACATTTTCTTCCAAGTTGTAAGCAACCAACTTACGTATAAACTTTTGGAACACAGCCTGATTGTAAGTTCGGAAAGACCTAAATCTTGTCTCAAGGCAGGAAATGTAGTTTTTGCGTGGCTGGTAAGGGATTTAATGGTTACTAGGCAAACAGGAATTAAATTCTTTAGGTAGTTTAACTTATCTCTACTTCCTCGCTCTGGGTAGTCTTTGGTATGCATATTTAAATGTGTAATTTACATACATGTATTTTTACATAACTACATATAATTCATATGTAAATGGAATGTACAATTTACATAATATATAAACTAAACCTATATTTTACACACAATTTTATATACATTCCATATATATAAAGATGTGCATCTTTTTTACTAAAAAAGAAAAGGTAATATAATACCTCAATACTAAAAACTCTCCAGTTCCAAATTTTTATTTTCCAAAGGACAAAGCTAATGCCTAGAAAACTCCTAGGAACTTGCTCTGAGTTCCCTCACCAGCTAGGAGGAAAAAAAGGATTAGAAGCAAAGGCTGTCTTTCCCTTAGCAAGGCACCCTTGGCCTGGGAAATACAAAGGCTCATTCTTAAGTGGGACTTCAAACCTCCTCTTGCAGCTAAGGGGCTCCCACTTGCTTCCAATCTGAACAGAGAACCCATGAATTTCTTTAACCTTGACAAGTATCTGACTGGAAAATGAACTTTCCCAAAAACCAGTAGGATCTTATCTCCCCACTATTAGAGTGTCAGACCTTAGGACCTATTTTTTTTTTTTAGACTCAGCTCATCCTAAACTATATTTACCTAGAAAGCCATGCATGCTCTAAAGTGATACAGGAAGAAGTCAGAAAGTACAGGGGTGAACATTTTTCTTCTTAATAAAGAACATCAACACGCTTAATCCTGAATGAAAAAGCCAGGTCCCAGATATCCCCTTAGATGTATTCGCGTAATATAACTTATCCTGTCTGTACTTTTGATGATAATTTTAATTTTCCATTTGAGTATTTGTTTTTGAAGTTATGAGCGCCAGGTCACATTTATAATGCTTTGAATGGTTGTCTGGTTTGATTTCAAGGCCACCCACTGCTGAGTTTAGATTTCCCACATTTATGTCTGCGCTCCTGTGTTATTAGCATACTACAATAACTTTCCACAGTGCAAGCTTTTATTCACAATCTACCAGTCTATTACTCAGAAGAAAAAACTTAGTTTAATAATAAATGGTGATGGCATGAAAGAATAAAGCATTATATCTCTTATTCTATGAATGTATAAAAAGGATATAATTTTATTGCAGAAAACATCTACCGTGAATTGCTTCTGGGGGGTGAAACTGGGAGACTGATATCAGGGGCGGGAGACTTCCGCTTCATATTGCCTACATTTAACGTCTGGTTTTTAGAAATCAGTATATCTGATATTGATATTCCAGCCTCATTTTACAAGTAGGGAAACTAAAGGCTGAAGGGTTAAAGCTCAATTCCACGTGGCCCTCAAGCCTTTTCTCTTAATCATTACACAGTCCATTGTGCTTGGGAAAGTAACCTTAAGTGTCCTGCTTCAGTTTCTTATTTGCTTACTTACTGTTTTTTCTTTCTTTCTTAAGACAGGGTCTCGCTATGTAGTTCAGGCTGACATTGAACTCACTGTGTAGCTCCAGCTAATCTGGAACTCACCAAGACCCTCTGGCCTCAACCTCAGGATGCTGGGTGTACTGGAATTTCAGGGGCACACCACCACATCAGGCTTCGTTTTAAAGGTGAACAACTGTAGTACCTGTTCTGACTATTGCAAGAGTAAATAAGGTTCTGTATCTTTTACTCAAGATCATATATCAAGGATATGTACTATAGTACTCAGTAAAAGTTAAGAACTTTATCTTGCCCCAAGTACTTCATATTATGAATTGTAATAAAATCGTTTTTTATCATGTTGATGACTGGGATCTTTCTTCTGGTCCCCCTTTTCAAGTACCTTCAAGGTATTTTCTCTTGAGAATGCTACTGTTGGGATAGGTATGGTAGTGCATGCCTGTAATCCCAGCACTGGAGGCTGAGGCAGGACGATCCCAGTGAATTTGAGATCAGCCAGGACCATGCAGCTAGTTTAAGATCAGCCTGGACTACATAGTGAGACCCTTGCTTTAAGAAAAAAAGCCACTGTCCCCTTTAAAGAAGAAGGTACAGCTTAAGGGCTAAATCACTGATTTAGGAGTTAAAAGTACATTGAAATCCTACCTATACAACATGAGCAAATGACCAGTTCTCTATGATCCTCATCTGCACAACAGAGATAATAATACACTTCACAGAAGAGTTGAGAGGATTAATGAGAAATACATATCCTATAGTATGTTTTTGTTTGTTTGTTTGTTTGTTTTGTGGTACTGGGGATTGAACTCAGGACCCTGCGCTTGCTAGGCAGGTGCTTATTCCACTGAGCTATATCCCCAGCCCCCATATCCTATAGTATGGAAGTTCATACACCTCTCTGAGGGGCCAAAATGAACTTTTTTAAGAAGATCACCTATAAATACATAAGTCAGTCAATAAATGTCAGATCTATGCCCTATTGCCCAAATCAGTTTGCAATATTATTTTTGTTCCATAGTATTATCATTCTATTTTATCAAAGCTTTAACACTACACAGCACCTTGTAACTCTTCCTTTTTCTTTAAAAACTAGCCTGTCTGTCACTACTTGCAGGTAGTTCTGAGTCATGTTGCCTTTTCTTCCCCCACTGCTACTCAATGACCCTTCATCTCAGTTGTCCATCCACCCATCCATTAATTAATCAAATACCTCGCCACTTTCTACCCACCCTCAAACCGTCCCATTAAACCCCTGTTCTTTCCCACAAACTTTGTCATCTCTCCTCTGAGCATTCAACGATTTATCCATTGCCACTCAAATCCAATTAGAAATTCTATAATTTAAGATACTTAATTTACCCCAGTAGCATTGAATCAGGTTTTTTTCCAAAAACCTGGAGGAGATTCTCAGTGAAAACATCCTTGCTGACTAATAAACAAGCTGGTCAGTCTTTTTCTCAATTATACATTTGTTTATGCCCCTAAGCTCTCTGGAACATCTCAGCTTCATGTTTTACTTTACTTAACTCGGTGATACCAAACTCCTTTCTAGAAGAACATTTTGTTCTATTAAGCAAACAACTTTCCCTAAAGATTGTAATCAATATTGCTCATCTTACATTTGATCTTGATCTAAGTCCATGTCCGCAGTCTCAGAGCATCTACTGTTGCACATACATCAGTTTTATTCCTCACATAAGGTCTTTTGTGAAGCTGACATAGGTTTTTTATGAAATCGTACACAACAGGGAGAAAGATAATACACAACAATAAGTTACATACGTGGCTGCATACAGGTTATATACAGTATAACCTTGGGTATACAAATCACATTATTCCAACTCGAGACATTTATGCTTTACTGAAAAGCCGAAATGGGTACACGATGGCATTAATAAACTTGTATCAGCAATTAAAAACTACAATGAACTTCATTAATATGTAGAATAAATGGTAATCAATGATAAAATACGTCATAGAATAACAATATGGTTGTCATTTAGGTTCTAAAGACAGAAAGGACTTAGGGTAATTGAAGCTCCCTCCACTGGCCACAGCAGACTTGGTGCAGGATCCTTCACGGTAACAGGCAAGTAATTCGATCAGATCACAAGGGCCACTCCATGACCTAGGCACAGCGACCTGGGCACTGGACAGGGATCGTGCTTTACATTTCTCTGTATCCTGTTCTTTGAATCCAAGAGTTTTGAAAATTCTATGGTGGGGCGGGGAGATCAGTGCCTCCCAGGGGACCATCAACACGAACTGCCCATGTCTACAGCACTATGAGTCTCCATTGGTCAAGGGACAAGGGGCCTTCTCTAGTCATAAATTGCCCTTCATTAAAAAGATCTATTGTAGTTTACGGTTCTCTATATTTTTTTAAATATCTAAACACTAAAGTTGCTCTAGACAATAAGGAAGTCTAATTTAATGGATAGATAATAGGTCTGCAGAGGATGCATAAAGGAATTAGGTTTAATTAGCTTAGAGGAAAAGCTAGAGTATGTAATCAGGAGTCACTCATTACTGAGTACCTGAACACCACAACAAAAAAGCTTGTATTTATCAGAAAAGTTTGCAAGAATTTTGTGTGATTAAATTAAATTTGCTTCTTCATTATTCAAAAAAGGAAAGACATCCAGCAACTATTTCAAAGAATGCATTCATGGTCACTAAAGATAGGCAAATGATAACAATGACAAGGCTTTACTGTCTGTATTACAATTGTAAACATGAAAACTAATGCTTGATGCTGGCAAGGACATGGATGGGCCTTTTCAATTATCAAAACTACAGATGGGTACAATCTTTTGAGAGAGCTTTAGGCAATATATACCAAGAAGCTTAAAAACATTAATTCCCTTTGACTCAGTGATTCCACTTCTCTGAATCAAATAGGGAAGCGCTTTGTGCACAAAGACATTTCTCAGGCTTAGAGCAGTGAAAACACTGAAAACAACTGTGGAAATAATTATCAGTTCCATATTCTTTAATTGCCTCTTGGTCAGAAACATAACTGAAGAGACTACAGACCTTAACCAGCAACACAGTTAAGAACCTTGAAGATAACACGGCAAATGGAGACACAAATGTTCAGAGAAGATAAAACACTTTGCTATCCCTTCGCTTTGCCAGGAGGAGAAGTTGAAGGTTCCATAACTCAATATTTACCTACCAGTTATTAGAAAAATCAAAACTTACAGAAATGCAACATAAAGTTGAGTTTCTTCCTAAACTTGGTTGTTATGTAACAATCATAAAGATTTTCCTGTAGTACTGACATTTTTCAAGGATAGCTGTCTTATGGCCTTCAGACCTACTTATTTTATCCATTATAGTGGTTACTGTGTACATTTGTACACCTAAATTCATAAACTATATTTATCATAGTAAAGTACAGATTCAAATAGACTATTTTGCCTAACCCTAGCTTTATTCTGTAACACCACTTACAAATAAGTAGCTTGTTAGAAAGCATTGTAACACTTTACTGGGCTTTCTTCTCAGAGGCCTATTAGTAACAGGCCTCTAAAATCTTCAAGATTTATTTCCTTAAATTCAATACAAATTTAAGTTTTGTTATAAATTCGTCTTCTAAACTTGAGAAACTATTTTTTGTCTTTAATCAGAGGGGTACCCCAGTGAAATGCAACTTAAGAAAAATAACAGTGCTGAAGAATTGTTCAGAAAAAGAGAAGAGGTATGATATTCAGTGAATAAAGTAGGATGCAACACTATAAACAAAGTATTTTTCCAAACAATACTATAAAAATGCATAGGAGAAAAAACTGGAAGCAGTGCTCTAAACTGTAGTGGTGGCTATTTCTGGTAGCTGAGATGTGAGATGATTTTCATTTTCTCTTTACACAGAACTTCATCTTATAAATTTCTGGAATGAAGGTAGGTATTTCAATGTTCAAAGAAAAAAAAGATTCTATAAAACTTTTATACCTTCAAAAAGTCTCTTTTTCTTAACATTTTTAGCTTGGTGCCCTAGAGCTTAGGATTCACGATGCTTGGTACACTCTTAAATCAGTTTAAGAAGCAAGAAACCAATGCATACATGAGCCTATCAGCACATCAAATTGTCTGCAGTGTTTCCTTTGTCATTTATTTTTATTTTTATTTTTTTGTGGTACTGGGGATCGAACTCAGGACCCTGTGCTTGCTAGGCAGGCGCTTATTTCACTGAGCTATATCCCCAGCCCCTCCTTTGTCATTTAAATTCTAAATCCATAGTAATGTTTTTTTTCAAGGTTCTTCTTTCTCCTTAATTTTGAATTAGTTATTCCTTTTAGGACAATATTGATTCCTGAATAGCAGTTTGCATGGTTTTGCAGATTGCCAATAAAATTTACAACTTAATTGATTATTTCCCTGTTTTTATTACTAGGAGGTTTTATCTTCTACTTTCTGGAGACCACTCCATTGCTCCGTGAGTTCTATCTTGCCAGTTCAATAATCTGTCTTAGGAAAACATCCTTCTGGCTTCTTGAGCGGTGTTTATCTTCTTTCTTAGCAAAGCTGTTCTCCCTTGGACTATACTGTGCGTCATCCAGTGAGCATTTTATTCAGAGACGACCATGCAACAGGCACTGGAGAGAGAAAGGAGGAAGGCAATACTCCTTCTTTAAAGAAGTTCAATATTTATTCTTGAAAGGCCTGAGCACGGATGACTCTAAACATTGCAAGTACTATAATCAAATGCGAGGGAGATTCTCCTTCGCGTCTAGACTTTGGTGCAGATATACTGCTACCTCCTTTTTCCTATTTTGAGTTTAGCTTCCTTTAAACCCACAATACCCTACTGGTGCTTTATCTAAGTCACTTCAAACTCAGAACATTCTACGCAAGCTTTTCAGGCTTTCAATGTTTCCCATTCGTGCGTAGAACACAGATAGTTGCTTCTCAGATCCATCCTCTGCCCTTCCCCTGATCTACTCTTTATTAGAGAAGTAAGTTTGGCCAGTAGGAGTCACCGCAGAAGCGCAAGGACTGGTGAGGCCTGGCTACTCCTCCCTTTCTCACTTTGCCTCCAGCAAGTTTGGTCAGTAGCTCTGGCTCCTTCCTGGCTCCAGGTCCCTCCCACCACTTCCTGCCTTCAGGGGGCCTAGCTCCCAACAAACAGCCCTGGCCTTTGGGGTCTGACAACACACCCTCTTTCCACTGTCCCAGTAGCCTGAGGCATAACATAGACTTCAGGCTGTCTCCCTTAGTCCTTAGTTCTCTCGTCCTTGAGTAAGCAAATTCCTGCATTAAACACCCTCTGGTTAAAATAACTAGAGTGATTTCCATTTTCTGATTACACCCTCATTGATCATATTTTCCAAGTAAAATCTTCTGCATTAAAACGCTCTATACCACATAGAAACTTCTGGGTCTAACTCTTCTTATTTTTCTAGACAACCTCTAGGCACTCCTCTACCATAAATGGTTACTGCTACCACTTATAAGGTATTTATATCATTTGGCAGGCATTTTTCTAAAGGTCACAGTTTTGTTTTTTGAAACAGGTTCTCGCTATGTAGTTCAAACTGGTTTTGCACTCACTATGTAGCCCAGGCTGGCCTCAAGTACTGGGGTTACAGGCATGTGCCACCACGCCTAACCTGCACATTCTTTCACAGGCTTTCTCCATTCTTTGCATTACTGGGTATGTTGCTCCACCAGCGTGTCTTTAGGATACACGTCTATATGATTTTGTAGATTATTTAAACTTTTAAGATTTTTTTTAAAATATGAGGAACTATAAAGGTATAACACATAAAATATTGATAAAGTCATTTACATTGACAGTTGAACGTTATGGGCTGTATTCCTTTCTGTTTTAAAGACTGTATTATTTTAGAGAGTAAGTAAGCAGCACAGTGGAAAATTTATTATTCCATTGCATTTCAAATTAAAATGAGGACATGCCTGCCTGAAGTTAAGAAACGCTGGGATCTAGTGATCTTTAGTAGTTTGATTAAGAAGTAAATGTCTTTAGAAAACTTAAGTGGCTTCTTGAATGCCAGACTTGATGACCTAAACCTGAATGTCTTACCATCTGAACAGCTGGCACCTGAATTCAAGAACATAATAGATTTTTTTTTGATAAGTGAGGGACACTTATATATGATAATAATGATAATATATCATAATAATAATTATCAATAGAAATCCTAATTCCTTGAGCAGTAACTAAGTTAGACATTGTGTCAATATGTTTAATCTTCATAATAAGCCCCAAGGTATGTATCATCATAACTACTTAATAAATTAGGAAACTAAGGTTCAGAATTAGTAGCATCTTCTTCTTTGGCCACAGAGAACTGGTGGCAGAACCAGAACTTAAATCAATGTCTTTCTCACTTTAAAGTCAATGAGTTGTTTTGCTGTTATAAAGCATTGCCGGTAGTCATAGTATAATCAATTAGTTCCCCCAATGAGTCATCATATACTATAAAAAGTACACACACCACAGTTTATATAGTCAACAAAACAAACTTGTGTTGGAAACATATCACATTCCCTTTAATTATCAAGGGCAACAGAGGCATTAAACTAGGCAGAAGGGGCCCCAACACCTAATCCTTGAACCTTTCCTGTAATGAGATAATTTCTCTGTTTTGGCTCCCAAAATAATTACTAAGGATGGCTGCAAAATGGGAAGGAAGACAGAACCTTCCTTTGCCTGAACTTGACTAGCAAAACATGAAATCTCATAAGTAACATTTTTCACATGTTCTTCTTTGGTTAAAAGTGCTGCCAGCCAAGGTTATTTGAGTTGAGTTTCTACTGTCAGAAATTACGTGCTCTAGAACAGTGAAACTCAAAATATGATCTCCCAAAAGACCATAGAAACCAATAGTATATTATGCAACTTTTACAGCAATTTTTCACCACCATGACATCCAAATGCATGATTAAAGGGTTCATTTCACTGAACAGGCCCAGTGCTGAACCTGTGTGGTGTAACATTTGCTGGGAGTGCTGTCAGTCTCAGTAGCACCATCTACAACAAAAACTGCCATTCCCCCATTTGAGAAGCACTGCTCTAAAAGTGTCAACCTCTTTTAAGGACCAGAAAGCAAAATACAAACTGATCACTTTCTAACCAAACTTAGTACTTGATAAAAAATATGTATGTAAATATATAAATATGTGTGTGTGCACGCACAATACACAAATACATACTTACACATAACATTTTTCCTAGTTAGGTAAGCTACGATTAGTGGGCACAAGGACTTCCCTGCAGTTATGCAAGTGATCAAGACTTTCTGGAATGACAAATTCTGAAACACTGTCACAGAATATTGCCAATTCATAAATAAGCTAATGATTCATCCACTATGTCATAAGAGAGCCTGTAAGAATATTTTTAGGTCATTTTATTACTACCATGGAGGGAATGGACTTTAAAAGTCACTATCTATTTTATGTGAGTGTTCTGACTGTTCCAAATCTCTTTCCAGCAAAATTGCAGCTCCCAGGAGACATACAGAGGTAATCAGACTTGCGTGCTTAAAAAAGAAATATTGGAAATGCCTGAATAAGAGCAGACACGTTTTTAGATGCCTTTTTTCAATGTGCAAAAATCATCTTCTCTAGACCCAGCTACATAAAATTGCACACATCTAGCACTTTTCTCCCAGCTGCAGGTATAATCTTAATGTTTCTCTTATTTGGATCAAGTAAATTCCAATTTGGCAGCACTGTTAAATTGTAAACTAGTGAAAGTCTGAGAGACAATTCTGAGATTCCTTCTGAAATAAGCTTTGGGGGATCCATTCAGAAAGATCTGTTTATTGATGTTCTTCAATGAGAAGCTTTAAATCAAGTTACTTGCACCAAAAATAATGCTACACACATATGATTTTTCCATTACATTACCACAGGTTTTAATTTGGAAATTACATTCTATTTTACAAATGGGGAAAATCAATTGATCCTAATCAATGCAAAAAGGGCTAATTATTTCTTTTGCAGGACAGTAGAAGGGAGAACATCTGTAGCAGCCTTAATGTCTTACATATTCCATTTTGCAAATCTGAGTAAATCTCCTGTTCTAACTTTGTCAGCTATGGAATAAAGAATGTCATTTGGGATTCCACAGCTTCATTATGCTGATAAAGCAGTTTTATAAATCATGCTAGGAGTAATGGATATCCCTTTGAGAATAGTGAACTAGGAGCCATAAAAATGTGTGCTCTGGACTTGGTTACTTATCTTCTACCCATATGTCAGTGTGAATGTGTCAAATCAATTGTAAAGGCTCAGTCTGCTCAAGTTCAAATGCAAAAAAGGAAAGAAACTGTTATCCCATCTACTGATAGGATAGCAATATTTTTCTAAATTAAAAGCAGGAAGTACCCTCAAGAGGATGAGAGAACAGCAGATCCCAGATCATATGCCAGCTAATTTACAGCTGGGTAAGGGTTACATGTGGTTATTTCTGAAAATGCTTCGTACCTAGTAAAGTGCCACACAAATGAAATGTGTCTTCCTCTGTACCAGGCATTGAAACCCAAGGCCTTCACACTGAGCTACATCCCTAGCCCCTTTTTAATTTTTTATTTTGAGACAAAGTCTCGCCAAGTCTAGAAAGTTGTGTAGGGTGAGCTCAAACTTGCCTCCTACTTTAGCCCCAGAGTGCTGGGACTGTAGCCATGCAACACCACACCTGGCTGAATGTATAATTATTCTAAATATGATTATCTTATTATTCATTTCCTCCAGGCTGGTGACGACAAGGAAATCAGGGAGTTTGGCCAACAGCATTCACACAACCAAGCCTTACTCTAGCCAGGAGTTAAATGAAAACCAGACATTTAGAGATGGGAGATCACTGCCCAATGTGACCAGAACACTGAGACCCAGAGAAATTACCAGAGCACCTAGAGGTCACATCCAACTGGGGATTTGCATCTAGATATCCTTTCTAGCTTATGGCATTAGGGCAGAAGAAAGAAGTAAGGTAGAGAATTTCACTCTTAGCAATACCAAAGGAACTAGAGACAAGAGGAAAGGAAGTTAAATACTGAGTAGCTTAGAGTAGAACAATTTTGTTTACAAAATATGCTGAAAGAAGCATTGGGACACAGGCCTAATGCAAAAGAAATTCATAGTCTTTCAGAATCCTGCAGTTTCTAATCTAAGAGCATCCTCAGGAGGGAATACTTAATGGAATGTAGGAAGCCTATCGCAAGAGGAGAATGAACAAACATTTATGATATCCCTTCCTCTTGAGCAAACTAAAGAAAGAGGTACAGTGTTCCTATTGCTGCAGCTACAATTTTTTATTATTGTTATTACTGATTCTGGGGATTGAATCCAGGGTCCTGTATATGTTCTAGAGCTCAGCTATACCCCAAACCCTGTTAATTACTTTAAAAATAATGGTATTCACGTATGTTGACGCTCATAGCTTTTCAACATAACTAGCACTTAACTAATCCTCTTAACTAAGACTGCTAAAGAACCAACCCCAGTTCCATTACACCCTAAGACCAAGCCTGTATTGTAATGTCCTGAACCCCTTTGGGGGCAACAGACATAAAGCTAATGGTAATGCTTCCTACAACATCTGCCAGTCCTTTTTTAAAACTGGAGAACTCTTCTATCATTTGAGTGAGCACTATGCTGGACAGGAGGTTTCAGAACTTGGGTAACAGATAAGACATGCTAGATCCCACTATAACTTCAGGAAAGGAGAACTCATATTCTGAGAGGAAAAACCCATGCTCCAAATGACTTCTATGGAGGAAAAGAAAATTGGAATAAGCAACATCAGAACATACAGGGCATCTAGATTTTAATAAACTGAAATAAAGTCAGTCAACCTTCTGAAACTTAGTGATTCTCTCCACAATATCCTATTTTTACTTACGTGGCTCTCCTTGGTACACTGCTAATCCTCTGCTATATTGATGCTATCATTAATGCAAAAAAGCTCATTGTACTTTACAAAGGAACCATGGGGGAATCACATAAAGATTTCATTGCATTTATAATTACTATACACTCAATAAGGCAAACTAAAAATTACTTTGAAAAACAGTATTTTTAAGGGTCGCATATGATACCTGTATAGAGGAAGGAAATTTGTTTTATTTGTTTCTCTTGTGGTGCTGGGTATGGAACCAGGGGCCTCACACATGCTAGACAAGTGCTCTAAATGGAGGCAGGGAGGGCTTTTAAAAATATTTTCTTAATATTTCAGTGATATTCTTATGGAACTAAACATCAATTGTGAGAAAAGGACATGCTTTTAATCATATAACTGAACTTCGTGTAAATCAGTATCACATTAGTATTTCAAAATAAATTCCAGAGCACATTACCATATAATACTTACTGATTTGCAAATGTCTTTTGCAGGCTTAAAGAGCTTTATGTTTTAAATCACCAAGATAACCTATTAGAACTACAGTCTTTCTATGATATCTGTAAAAATGCTGATAGAAACCTGAAATTCATATCATGAATCAAACATGTTATTACTTGTAAGAAACCATGAAGAACACATCCTCTCAATACCAGCCTGTAGGGTGTGGATCGGTGGCATGATCTTTTCCTGTTTCTTATTTTCCTAGAACGTGCATTTTTAAAAATAGGAATGATTAAACTTTTACAAATCCATTTGTCTTCAGAGTCAGCCAAAAGGTATCTCTTGAAAAACTATGATCACAGCAAGTTTTGGAAATAATCTGCCCCACTCTCAGTCCCAAGTAGGAGAAAAACAAACTTATTAGACATTTTTCTTCAATCTCATTTTTAGAGAGACAGACATTACTAAGTCCTACAAAAAATAGATATGGGATATTTTGTTTTTTTATCCCATTCATCTTCCTACTCTTCTCCACCACCATGCACGAATAATGGGGGTAAGTCAGAAAAATACCAAAAAGAAAGGGTTTTCAAGTTATTCTTAGTTATTTCCTCCTGCTGAAATCTAAGCTAATGCTTTTGCAAAACTGTTAAAGTACACAAGTTTTCAGCAGTCTTAAATTCCTGATGATTGTGAGACTATTATTGTGAACATTTTAAGTGATGTCTTCACTACAATTTCTTTGCTTGGGTGGGAACCTGACCATACTTTTCCCTCGAAGTCTGGATTTTTTTTTACAAGTGCACAGCATAAAAATAAGGGAAAACACCAGTATTTCTACATTTGATGAAAGGCCACTCTAAAAAGGGCATTTCAGGACTGTTGGGAATAATTTAAAACTAACCCTTCTTACAATGTTATTTTTTAATCAAAAAAGCTAGTCATGTGAGAGGCTAGGACTGTCCTTTTTTGTAAATTTTGAAACAGGGTTTCACTAAGAACCTAAATTGCCCAGGCTGACCTGAAACCTGGGATTCTCCTGCCTCAGCTTCCCAGAATACTGGGATTACAGCTGTGTGCCACCACGCTTGGCTTACTTTTGCTGATCTGTCACGTTTTCATTGGTTAAGGAATTGTAGCTGCAGGGATACTACAGGAAGGGATGAGTATTGATGAAGAAACATCTTTGCTAAATACCTAACTATAATTAATATAAATACATTCTTTTAAAAAATCAGGGCAAGCCGGGCATGATGGCACACTCCTGTAATCCCAGCACTGGGGAGGCTGAGGCAAGAGGATCAGTGCAAGTTTGAGGCCACACTGGATTACATAGTGAGTTCAAAGCCAGCCTGGATGACATGGTGAGATTGTGTCTCAAAAACAGAACAACAAAAAGAAAAATCTAGGCAAAAAGAATGAAAAACATTTCAAATTCATTATCTGGAGATCTCCAGTGGTACTATTTCAAATAAGATTATATCCTCTCATTAGTTGCTATTCAAGTGCTCATTTTCAGCAGTCACAAAGTACTTCTGATTGACAATCCTAAAATGCCCAGATCCCAAGCAGGGAATACCTAAATGCTTTCATCAGTAAAGCAACTGGCATAAACTAGTGTTGACCAAGCTCTTTGGGGATGTGGGCAAATTAGAGAATGAAAACCAGCTCAGAAGTGGGCACGCTTAGGAAATGTGTAACACGGAAGCATATGGCGAACCATTCAGTGTAGCTTCCACATATGGATATCTGCAGGGGGGGCAGAGAGGGCATAAGCAACATTTTCTTCTTTTCAGCACACTACCACACATATGAATATGCAGTTCTATTAGGAGACCAAGCTAGATGCAGCCTAAAACGTTGGCCACGCCAGGCCACACCATACAACATCATACATCCTCTCATGAACCAAGCAAAGGTGAAGTCTTCAAACCATTTCATCTGGCTCAAAATGGCAACTTAGAGCTAAAGAGATGCCTCTCAAAGGAAAAATACAGAAACTGAAGTAAAAATGAAACTGAAAGGGTTTTCTTCATCCAGTGATATTTTATTTCAACTTTGAAGCACTATAATTTGGGGAGGCAAAGGGCAATGCTGACATTTATTCTTGTTGGTCATCTCAAGAGATGACGATATAACTAAGTAATTCATTTCATGGGTGCTGGTCACAGTGAAAATAGGAAGACCTGGTGTCATGGAACTCATCATACCATTTCCAGAAACGCCATGCTTTTTTCACAAATACTGCACCATTTGAGAAACTTTCTATTCCTAGGCAAAGTGTCACTTTGTACACTTTTATAAGAGGTATGTAGTAACTGATGTGGACATGCGATGCTGAATGAATAAAATCAATGATTGGAGAAAACACTAGCAAAAAGACCAAACCAGGCATGGTGGTGCTTGCCTGTAATCCTAGCACATTCTTGGAGGCTGAAGCAGGAGCATTGGAAGTTTGACTCCTGCCAGGGCAAATTAGTGAGACCCTGTCTCAAAATACAAAATTAAAAATGGCTTGGGATGCAACTCAGTGGTAAAGCAACACTGGGCTCAATCCCCAGTATTGAGGGGAAAAAAATCTGAATGTAACCTCAGGTAGCTATGCAGCCTTGATCAGCGCCTCTCTGAGCATGTCTTCACTGTTCCAGGGAATGTGAGTTTTGACACAATCCAGTATGTAAGGAGGCTGCTGGTATGTCACATGTGTAGCACATAATCCAGCCCACAATAAATGAGAGACTAGATGAGTCATCATTTGGATGAAAGTCCAAGGAATATATGATTTTAACAAAAATACTGGAAATAGTTCTGAAAGATGAATAGCAAATTTGAACACCTCTTTCATTTGCAAGATGTTTGTTATTAGGCTAGCAACAATCAATCTCAAAGAGGGCTGGAACTGATCACATGCTTACACGGTTATATCTTATTATGTACAAATTACACCTCAATAAAGTTGGCTTAATGAAAGAGGAATTTTTCAGTACATGAACTGTCAAATGACCTGCAACTATAAAATTCCGTCATCTTCCAAAATGGACTGATTTTCCCAAGGTCACAAGCTGTGCCAGATTATCATCTTTGAGTTTATCACCACATCCAAACTACTGAGAACATTTCAGAAGTATAATGATTAAATGTATATTTAATTCCTACTGAAGGTGCAAATATCTATATACTGATAGTCTATAATTAGCATTTTATCAACCATGTTTGTAATTTCTCATTACAGACTAATTAAAGTGAATGTTATCGAATAATATGCAATCAAATGGAAATATGGCTATATTCTTTGTAGGTGAGAAAAACAGGTTATAAAAAAGAATAGTTCATTTTGACTTTTTTTTTCTTTTCTTCAGTACTGATGATCAAAACACAGCCTTGTGCATGCTAGGCAAGTGCTCTACCACTAAGCTCCATCCCAGCTCTCTATCACTAAAATTTTATCTTGAAACAGGGTCAGGCTGGCCTCGAATTTGCAATCCTGTTCAAACTTCCCACTAGCTGGGATTACACAGGTATGTGCCATCATATACCTGTAATATGGCTATGTGTAGTTCTTTTGGTACTGAGAACTGAACTCAGGGCCTTTGCACTGAGCTACATCCCCAGCCCTTTTTAAAAAACAATTTTCATTGTTGCTTTTTTTTTTTAAGAGAGAGAGGGTCTCTTCATGTACTTTAGGCTGATATTGAACTCATGGTGATCCTTCTGCTTCAGCCTCCTGAACGCTGGAATTACAGGCATGTATCACCATGCCCAGCTCTTTAAAAAACTGTTTTTTCTCTGAGGTAAGGTCTTGCTAAATTGCTCATGCTGGGCTCAAACATCCAATCCTCCTGCCATGGCCTGTCAGAATGCTTTGATTATAGATATGTTCCACCATGCCTGGCTGGAAACATTTTTTTGGAAAGTAAGTTTTGAAGATACTAGATTAGTAAACATACAACTCTAAGGGATGGTTTATGGATGATTTTTATCTTTCTTTTTGTTACTTAACATGTGTGTGTGTGTGTGTGTGTGTGTGTATACTGTATGTGTTTATGTGTATATGTATGTTTCTGCCTTGTTTTTTTTTTTTTGGTGTTGTTAGAGATCAAAACCAGGGCTTAGGGCTGGGGATATAGCTCAGTGGCATAAGCACCTGGCTGGCAAGCACAAGATCTAGAGTTTGAGTCCCGGTACCAAAAAAAAAAAACCCAGGGCCTGATAGACATGAGCCAAGCACTCTACTAACCACATCCCCAGCCTTGCCTACATTTTTAAACTTAAAAAAATGAACAAGTATAAATTCTATAATAATGACTTTAAAATAAGGTAGTAGATTACAGTATTACAACTAGACAGTACAGCAATGAGAGTAGAAAATGTTATCAGTGGGCTAGATCTCTGTACAGGTTATAATCAGAAGGCTCCTGAACAGATTGAAATCAGCCCTTTGATGACAGATACTCAGTTTCTCTTGAAACTCAGAGGTCCTGAGAGTACCGGGCTCGAAAGATCTGTTCACCCAGCATCACTGCTACTGCTGCAGGCTTCACATGAAAACTTCATTCTCTCATTTGCCAAAACATAAGCATTCGTATTTCCCACTCGTAGTATAAATAGTCCAGTTTTATAAGCCAAAAACATTCTGCAGGGGTTGAAAAATTAGTGCTGAAGATTCACTGGCTTCAATTATATTTAAATTTGAAAAAGTTTATGCGCTCACTGCTACACTGACAACCTAATATTGTTTGAGGTGTATTGGGTATCTCTCTCGAGGAGAATTATAGATAATGTTTCCTTTCTCATTTTTGAGTATTTTTCAGGTTTTGTAGAAGAAATTTACATCATTTATAATTAGAAAAAATATTTAACAAAATAATCTTTTGGCAAATATTTCCTACTCTAGTCTTTAGTGTCCCTATAGCTACAATTTACTAACCAATGAAAATTTGACAGAAAGTCAGTGGTAGCGACACACACACACACACACACACATTTATGCTTAGGCATCCTGATTCCCATGGACTTTATAATGTAACTTTAAACCAAAAGTGATCCACCTCATGTATTTTAATCAATAAACATGTCCATTCACAAAAATGTACTTTAAAAAGTAGAAAGGGCATGATGTTTTTTGAATTAATAAAAAAAGTAACAAAAAAACTAGCCACATCGTAAGAAAATGCATTTCAGATTATTCCCTACAAAGCTAAAAAGACAGAACGAACCATGGAATGTTAATGAGATTCATGTTGTCCCCTTATTTGTATGCTGTGTTCCTGTTTTAAAAATTCAAAGTTATGAGAGGAAAACAACCCATCAGGCTCTCACAGTGACGCCCGGCCAGCCATAGTAAAGGAATTGTTTAAATGATCACACTCACAACCTGACAGGACTTAGGAACTGTGAGCACTGGCATGATGGCACAATTTGTTGACACAAGACTTGTGATTTGGCAAAAGCATTGCCTTATTTTCATGTGGAAGAAATCATAAAGAATAACTTGAGGGCATGGTGGCGCATGCCTATAATGGCTGTAATCCCAGCACTCAAAGGCTAAGGCAGGATGATAACCTGAGTTCCAGGCCAGCCTGGACTCCATCGTGAGTTCAAGGCCTGCCTAAACTCACAGCAAAACCCTATCTCAAATAAACAAAAGCAAAACAAATAATTTGAAAGAATATGTTTTGGTTGAAAAACAGCCATGTTTCTCCATCCTTTCAGACAGCAAATAAAACTAAAAAGACCTCCAGGTATGTTGAATTTGCAGGAAGCAGTTAAACTCTAAAAGTTATTACTATGAGATCTCTGGGGTAAGAAAGAAAGCTGATTGTCAATTTTGAGTAGAAAGAGGTTGCTGCTTCTACTGTTAAAATAATCTAGTGATATATTTACACAACAATCCCTTGCACCTTACAAATCACATCGTATGGAAAGCCACAGGTCATTTCATCTCTAGGAAACATAGTCATACACTTACCTAAAGACTGGTAGAGCTCTGTCATTTTGGGGTGGTCCCAGCAAGTTGTTTGGGTCTCGTGGCTAAAACACAAAATATAAAGAGAGACTTTAGAATTTACAGTGGGCAGTATACAAGAAGGAAAATGAACCAACACGGTTTACTTTTGAATCCTTTGGCATCTTCACTTCCCAGGATTCCCTGTTTGTTTCCCAAGCAGAGGCTGCTGTCTTTATGTAGGAAGAGAAATACAATATTTCATTACAGAATTTGTTTCTTTTTTGCACCCACGGATGGAGTGCACTTCTACTATAATAAACTGGCCTTGTTGTGTAATCCATAATTGAAAAATTGAGATTTGTTCACCCAACCGGTATGGAATAGACAGAAAGGACACTCACAATTGTTCCTTGATTCTGTCAAAAGAGATACAGGACGTTATTTCCACAGCTATAAATCATCTCATTTCTCATTTGCTTTCACTGTCCAGACCCTGTTCCATTGCGCTTCCTTCTCAATAGCCAGATATCATATCTGGGACCTCTGCCTCCCATTTCAGGTTCAGTGACATCATACATCATCCTTCCCTCTCCCCATTACTTTCAAAATGTCTTAACTCAGTACTCTATACCACTCCACCTCTTCCTATATTTACTTGGGCCTGAATGAAGCATTCACAGTTCTACTCCATCTCTTGAAGGGTAGTTGCCTGCTATCAGCTCCTGCCACAAAAGGAACAAAACACCTTTGTTTCTCATTCAATTGCAGGACTAAACCCCAGAGAGATAACTAGGTATACTTTTCCTTACTTTGGCCCATCTACCTAAATCACCATAGCATTGTATTTCCAGTTTTGGGGGATTACGTGATAGACTTTGATAAAGTAAAATACAGCTCTGAGCAATATTCAGTACTTTTATGCAGAGCCTCTTCATAATCTTGGAGGGAGGTTGGAGAATGGAGAAATCACTTAAATTTGGGCACTCCAAGGGGACCAGAAAGTACAAAGGGCTCATGCAAAAGAGAGGCATTTGTTGAGGCAACAATATCAAATGGCCTCAGCATAGGTTTTGAATTTTAAGACTCTGCGCCCTGCTGGCTATGAAATTTGGGGCAAGCCTACTCACCTGGGAGAGTCAAAGGATCAGATGACATAGGGAATTGACTGGCACCTTTTAGTGTTCAATCTGTGGTCAGTTTTGTTATCATGTGGTCCCCAAATTACAGTCCATTAAAAGCAAACCTTGCATTAGTTGATTATACTATAGATGTGGGTCCAACAGCAGGAAATGAGTCAAACATAAGACAGGCCCTTCCTAGAGAGCAAAACCATCACTTAAACATGTAATACGACCTTGGCTTTAAACACGACTTAAAAAGAGAAACACTTCAAGCAGTTTGACAAATATCATCGTAACTCTCACAATGACATGGAAATTACCAAATGGCGCCTCTTCAAACTCCATCCTTGTGATATTTACCATTTGGTGACTGATCGGCAAAGGGTAGTGAAATCAGTTTGTAAGAAAATGTTCATTTGCGAAGCCCTCCCTGTCTTGCTTGCTCCCAAATATGTTCGTTTCTGTTTTACTTCTCTGCAGAGAAAATTCACATTTGAGGAGTGTCAGCAGCTGCTTATCAGTTGAGAGAATTTAACCGAGTTATATGGAAGTATTAAGGAGACAGGAGATGTGGTCCAGGCTTTAGGGGGTTTTAGGAACCCCCCTCCCCCACATATCCGGTTTATGATCTGTAGAAGGGGTAGGCAGGACTGGTATTTTATATGCACAGCACAAGGAGGCTGCAGCTTGCAGCTACATGGAAAGTGTTGTTTGGGTGTTTTTTAGCTCAGAGAGTAATTGGGTACCGATTCCATACACAGGTGCAGAGCAAGGAAAGGTTACCTTGTACTGAGACCACCCTGAACTTAGGCCTTCCTATTTCCAGAAACGCCTTCCAGATGTGAGCCCCAGAGAGGGAGGGAGGCGGAAGAAGGGGGAAGCACCTGTGCCCACGCACACTAGGCACGCTGTATAACAACAGTATCCCATCTCCAGGACTTTCGGAAGACTGTAACCTCTTCAATGAATCTTCAGAAAACCATCTGGCCGAGCTGATAAACCAGCCAGACACAGACTGGGAACCACCCTGAAAAGCCACCATCTGGAATGAACCTCAAATCAGAGGAACATAGCAAAGAAACTTGTACCAAATGCAGTTCTGAATGGAATGAGAGATGTGCATATGATTTACAGGAGAACCCACTGAGAGTTAAAAGAGTCTTCCGGTACCTTCTCCCCTCTGAAAAAAAAATTACATCACTGCCAACATACCTACATTTCTATCTTTTTAAGGATTTCATTTCACAGTTCAAAAATTATGAAAGGGATTTTAAAAATTATCTTTGATCAATCAGCCCTTAATGAAACTGATATTTCCTGTACTGGAAGACAGAAGAAACTGTCGCTCCCAACTGCATCATTTATTTGCACGTTAAGACAGTCCTGTACTAGCACTGCTCTCCTTACCAGCTGTGATTCTGCAGAATTTCAATAACAAATTAATGAACTGCTCAATAATTCCAAATGCCAACCTTCTTTTACCTTCTTCCCCTCTAACACACAAACCTTTTTATTTTTTAAGCCATGCAAAATAACCAGTAAAACAGATTTAGATTTCACCTTTGCTGTCTTAGTTTCACTTCAACTGCAAACCCAGTAACTAAGTGAAAGAAGTGAGCACAAGTGGAAAGAAAAAAGAATAAAAGGTGTGACTAATTCTCAAAAGTAGAAAAATAACCTTTTGATCACTTAATGGTGAAAGCAAATGCTTGGCACTACGGCTGAAAGGACTTCTCAGTTTTTGCTAACTATATGATGAACCACATATTCACCGCACTGTAAGTGGGTGTTCTCTACCTGTGCTGGATCCAAAGCTTTACTGGGACGTATTTACCGCCCCCCCCAAATAGACAGGGAAGGTGAGTGTGGGTGGGATGAAATAATAAGTACAAATCCATATTGATCGCATCCATATTCTACCTTACAAGACAAACATTGTGGTTTTTGCTTTTGATCAGTGCAGATTTTACAGCTGTACTTCTTACTCTATGCCTGCCTTCAAAAACACAGTAGAGAATTCTCAGAAACTCTATGAGAGGCAGCTCACATTTATCTGAGATATGCACATAAAATAGAAAAATACGGAGTGCACTTCACTTTTCACCTTGGAAACACATTCCCCCTACACTGCCACTACCCCAAAAGGAAATTCTGAAACCTGTTCACATGTAATGGGTACACTGTTGTTTGGCCTTCCCAAGAACAAGGATGTTCACCATAGATCACAAGTCTGTATGTACATTAATGTAGACTGGCTTCATAAATCACCCTTAAAATGCTCTTCCAGTCTTTAAAACATGTTACCGATTTTGCCCTGCTGGTCCCAAAACCTGTTACCAGACATCCCTCTCTGAGCCGTATTCAAGCTAAGATTTCTCTTTTTCTTCTCTCTGTGCAAACCACAATCATCTTTTTTTTCTTTTATATGAGACCTGATGCAAATTAAAATATATAATCATTGGCTATGAGAAAGACCCCAGCAATACCTACTTGTCAATATTAAGAAATTAAAGCATTACTCTACTAAGTGCAGGGCTGACCTAGTTTCCTACCATACAATTTAAATTTTTCTCTCACCTTCTTTAGTTTCAAATAGTGTGCAAGGTTATTATAACCGTCTCAGAGCTGTTCCTGCTGTCAGTGCTGGAATAGTCAGACTTATTGGAATTGGTTTTTTAGTTTCTCAAAAGGAAACACTAACATTTATAAAAATTAACAAATATCTACTGCTCTCACTGGGGAAATGGCAGTTGCCTAATTAAAATAAGATTTCTTCTGCCACTACTGTTATTTGGTACTGAAAATGTTCTGAACAGTTGCCTTTAAAAATATATATATTAATAATGTCCTACCCCTATTTCCCAGGGAGGAATTAAGAGCTATGCAATGATAGAGAAAGGTAACGTTGTCTTGCAATTTGCAGCAAATTAGAGTTTGGCTTTGTATATACTCTGGAGCCCATTGATCCACACACACGAATGATTTCCCTTTAATCTGGAGACCATGCTCTTTTTCTAGAGAAACCTTGGCATTTGCATGCTGAATTGCTGAGCTTGGCTTACTCTGCTGGAATACACGCAGGGTGGGGATGGGAAAATAGATTTAAAAGTTTCTGCTACTGTGGGGCGGGGGCTAAAGGCAATGAGGGTCTAGCGGAACCTCAGAAATCCTATTCTAGTTCCCATTTCTTGTTCCCTGGGATATTTAACATTTTTTTCTGCTTCACTCATACCAGGGTAAAGGTGATTGCTTCGGTGGCTGTTCCAGTTGTTACTTGTCCTCTGTTCTATTTGTTTTCCAAGGTTTACCTCCCACCTACCCTCAACTTCAGCCAAAGCAGTTTCACTTCGGGATCGTGTCCAAACCAAGACCAAACAATGATGACTGAAACCAATTCCAGGGCGAGGAAGGGTCAGAAACCTTTCGTACAACCCTGTTGTTTCACTTGCTCTTCTCCCTTCTCCAAGAGCAACTGTCTCCTCCATAGAGAAGCTTCGGAAACGGAGACTCAAAATCTGGCCAAAAGACAGGAAAGGATGGGGGGAAGCAGCGATGACAGGGATAAAGAACCAGATGGGTCAAGAGCTCATTAGATACTAAGGAAGAATGTAGATTTCACTTAAGGACTTTGGTTCACCAGTTAAATCGGGTGGATTTCTTCACGGTGTTAAAGCATTTTCTAATTAATACTATGTGTCCCTCGAGCAACTAAATCCCTTCAATTTAAGCATCAAACTTAACTTCAGATATAAAGCAAAAGTCTCCTGCCCTTTTCATTGCCATGTTTGGACTAGGAATGACAAACTTTCCTTAAAGACGGGCAGACACCTGGAGAAACCCAAGAGAAGGGCACCCCAGAAATGACTCCCCACCCACCCCCAGAGGGCAAAGAAAGCCGGGCCAACCAATCGAAGGAACAAACCAACCAAAACGCTTGATCCTCTCTCTCAGTCATATTCTTGGCTTCTAGGCTTTAAACGTTCTTTCTTTCCCGATTTCTGCGAGTCTCGAGGTATGCAATGGGCCCCGGAGAAAAACGTAGCGAGGGAAATGTCAGTTGGAATCCTCGGAAGAAATCAGGCAGAAAGTTGACCTTTTGGCACTTGCAGTGCAATGCAAGGCACAGCCGCGCTCGCCCCTTCCTCCTGCGAGGTCCAGCGGCGGTATAGGAACAGCCTAGTCCGCCTGGCTCACGTCCACACCGGCAGCGCGGAAAGAAGCAAAAAGCTCCCTCGGTCCCGATCCCCGCCTGAAGAACGCGCTCGTTCCCCTCTAGGCACGGGGAGAAACCAGCTTTTTCTCTCCGAGCCCGTCCCAAAACCCGGAGAGCGGCTGCCCCCGAGCCCCGCACCGGGAAAGCCCCGGGGGCGCACCTGCGACCCGCGAAAGAGGTTCCTCGACGCCCGGGCGCCCGGGGCCAGCCGCCGGCGGTCCAAGTTTTGGCTTCCTCCGCGTGCCCCCGCTTACTGCTCGCGCCACAAGTGCATGGATTGCGGCTGAGGGGCCCGGGGCCGCGATCCACTTACCCTTTGAGCTGCTCCCTCATGTCTGCAAGGGCTCCGCGGTCGAGGGCGGGCACAAGAGGAGTGAGCTTTCCACAGCCGCCGGGCTCCCCGAAAGTCCAGCGCCGCCGCCGCCGCCACCCAGGCTCGCAGCCGAAAGCACTGCGGAGAAGCTGGTGCCGGCGGGCGGGCCGGGGAGGGGGCGCTGCGGGCAGACGGGGCGGGGCCGGAGCGGGCTCCACCCCCACCTAGGGAACCGGGAACTCGGACACCCAGGGACCAGGCAGTTAAGCCCTTGAAGCAGAAACAAAAAAGAAAAAGAAAAAGAAAAGAAGAACGAAAGAAAAAGAAACAAGAAGGGATTTAAGTCAGACCTAGGAACCTTGAAGCCACACAGCGCTCTGCAACTGCACTCTTTTAAAACCTCCAGCAGGACTACCTGTTGCCTAAATAAATGACCTAGGTGGATATGACCTCATCGCAGATAATTAGTGTGTAGGCTTAGAGTTTTCTTTTCAGAAAATGAAAGAAAAATCACATGTGTGCCCCCCTCCCTGCTCCATTAAAGATGAAAAAGCTGGAGAAGTGAAGACACGGAATTCAGGTTAGGCTCGTCTTGGGTTCAGTGGGACTCTTAAAAAGCAGTCGCATCTGTGATAGAAGAGTGACTCTCTAAATGTACTATTAGCATCATCCGGGAACTTTTAGAACTGCAAATCCCCCTCCCCAGGTCTCCTGTATTAGAAAGCCTGGACACTAACACTTGAGGAGCGCCACTGCCAATGCTATTACGCCGCTGGGTCCTTCCGCGTGCTTTTAGGGAAATCTCAAAGAGAGTCTTTTCCAATGGGATATTTTATTCAAAAATTTACAAGGATGAGACAATTCAAATATATCTCGTCTTAAAGTCTGCAATATGATGATACAGGTTAACTACACACAATTATTTTAAGCTTGGAAATATTCCTTCACTATCAGGCTGCATTTCTCCAGACCCTCCACATGATACCTTCAAGTCCGGAGAGCATCTTGTGATGAACTCTTAGTGTTTACAGTGTCCCTCTTTGTCCATTTATTTGGTTGGCCTGCCTTTTTTTTTTTATCTTCTTTCAAACATTTGCTTTTCACTCTCGCTCTTCTGGGTGACTCATTCCACTTCATTCTACAGTTTAAATGTATTCCCCCTTTCTTTTTAAATATTCTTTTCCTCAATATTTTCCCCTTATTGTTTGAGCTGAAAGGACAAGAGACATCAATCTCCCTTTACTGTGTGATACAGCACCAGAGAGGAGAAAAAATAAAGTAGTCCACCAAGGCAGAAGGGGACGCCAGGTTGCTTCATTACCTTCAACAAACCAGATAAAAACGTAAATGTTATCACTGTAGACATGTGCATGGAGGTAGGATTGGGGTTGCTATTGCAAAGCAAATACGGCACAACTGCTGGCATGTAGCCTCGTAAATGAGACTTGTTAGTGCCTTCAGCAACTTGAAGCTAGTGAGTCGTGGAGGCAGCTGCGATTACGGTCTGAGGGGGGCACAATAGGATTCATTTTGAATGAGGATGTACCTTAGTCTAAAAGCAATTCTAGGGGTGCCCTTATCTTTGGGGACTGAGATTAGTGTCCTCTGATGAGGAAGTGGTAGCCTTTGCAGTAATCAGTGACAGTAATCTCTGTCAGTGTGGGACATCACTTAAGTGTTCTTTATCTTTATTTCAATTAAAAGACACAAACCTCACAGCATGGACATTTCTAAATATTAGAAATCAATCAAGGAAGGGCCTACAATACCTGTGTGGGTGAGACATGTCATCCTCTCACTTCCCTTAGGCGTTTAAAACAATTATTGTTGGTTTTACACTTTTAAATTAGCTACACAAGATTTGGGAGTTCTGGTGTGATTTTCTAAAAGATAAATGCAGAAGTCTATTTTCTCAGTGCCCAATTAGACAACTACTAAGGATGATTTGTGTGGGGAGGGGGGTGGAAAATGCCGAATCACTATTCAGATTTTTAAAAATTTGACAGATGGCAATCATCAAAAAAACAGCTTAAAGTTCTTTTTTAGATTGTAGTTACAGGCACTAGAAGTGTCTCAAATCTTGATGTCATTTTAGAAAATAAATACTAAAAGTATTGTTAGGAAATGAGCACACTGCCTATTTTGTTCTCACTTTCAGGTTATAAATTTTGCTAATATTGGGGGAGATATTTAGAAGATGAACAAAATTGATATATGCTCACATGTAAATTATGTAGTGATATCATATATGATAATACATTAGCTGCTTATTTATAGTAGCTATTTCTTACAAATTAAGACTGCTCCTCTCAGTAATTCAAGAAATGGTGGGGCTGGGGGTACAGCTCAGTGGAATAAGCACCAGCGTGGCAAGCACAAGGTCCTGAGTTTGATCCCTGGTACCGCAAAAAAAAAAAAGTTATGATTTCTGGGATTGCTGAGGACTGAACCCAGGCCTCACTCATGCAAAGCACATGCTCTACCACCGAGCTACACCTCTGCCTCTTCTTCAGCATCATGATCATACTGTTTTAACATGAGCTCCAAAATGAAACGAACCTGGAGTTCTGCCACAAAACAAACTTAAGTTGCAATCCTGACTCCAGAATTTATAGTGAGCTACCTGTCCCCAACATCACAGCTAGACTCTGGGGCTGCAAGGATGAGAACTTACGGCGAGGAAAGACTGTTTTCTGTAGTGTGCTCAGAAGCAGTCATGCTGATGGCTAAGGGCTGAGGGCACAGGAAAGGAACCTTGCTAGGGAGAAGGTCAAAGAAGGCAGCATAGGAATTTGGCATATAGCCAAAATTCAAGTCTTTGAATTGCTTGAACTTTGCAGGTACCTTAGGAAAATAAAGACTTCTCTGGCCTGAGGGACTGTGCTAGATACAGTATTAGCCCACTCTCCTCCATCTCACTCTCTGCCCTTCTCCACTGGCTCTGTGCCCCTAGGAGCCTAGACCTCTGTGAAAGGCATCAATCAGGCTCTCTTGACTTTTGATTTCCTTTTGCTTTAAAGCAATGGGAGGCAACACTGAAAGGCCTATAGAAGATGAAAGGGCCAGGGAGGGGGATAGCTGGGTGTTTATTCCCTAGGCTCCCTCCTGCTGGCCCCTGGCCTGCTAGTGGCTGAGATCATTGACCTACAGCCACAAGTCTCATTGAGCAGTCATTTCCTACAGCAACAGCAGATTGTAGGTGCCCCAAACTATTGTATTCCACCCCCCTTGTCCCTTTGAGCAAACATATACCATTCCTTGTGTTTGCCTCTACCCCGCCAAGACCTTTACAAATAGCCTTTTCGTTATACCCTAAGTATCCCTTCTGAATGCACCATTTGGTTCTTCCTAGGGCCCCGACCAAACTAGGACTCAGCCAGCCAAAGCCACTCTTTGGGGCAATAGATTGGGCACTGAGCGAGGATACTGATAGAGGAGCAGTCAGCTCCACTCCCTGAAGATGAAAAGCAGACTAGGGCCAGTCATGGACAAGGATTTATAGAAAGCTCCTCTGTGCGGCCCCAAGAACTTCTGGTCTCTTAGGTAAAGGCAAATTAAGATTACAAGTGGTGCTATGATTAGGTGTGAAGGTAAAGGGCTCTGCTCTTTCCCAAAGCCTCAGTGGTCTGCTTGATACAATGTCAAGCTGGGGGTTAGAGAGGAGGACAAAATACAAAGGGTCCAGTATGAAAAATCCAGAGTTTGATGTGTACCCTGAAAGCTCCAGAGGCACTGTTTCGAAGAAGGTACTGAAACATTAGTGTGACACAGTTAGATCTGTCTTTAGAAGAACCACTAGGGTAATGGTGTAGGGACTGGATCCAAAGAGAGAAACTGGAATTAAGAGACCAGGTACATGGTGACTGCAATACAACAGGGATACAGAAGTGGAAGAAAGAGTGGAAATATGATAAAACATGGTAGAAATTATAAAAGTCTTGATTAACTAGATATATGAATGGAAGAGAAGAAAGACCCAGGGCAGTGACCAGGGCAGTGAAGGCAAACCATTTAGAGCTTTCAATAATACAAACAGCCCCTGCTGAGGCATATGTGCATAGGTTCACCACCACTGACTTAGGGTAGCAGTCTTCAAGCCTAGTTGCCCGTGTTACAACCTGGGAGACATTAAAGTTTAGGTTCTGCCAGTAGGGGTGGTGCACACCCGTAATCCCAGTACTCTGGGAGGCCAGGCAAGAAGATTACAAATTCAAGCCCAGCCTGGGGCAATTTAGCCACTTAGGGAGACCCTGTCTCAGTAGCTGCAAAAACAACAGAAACTGGGGATGTTGCTTAGCATGTGACGGTCCTGGGTTCAACTGCCAACACACACACACACACACACACACACACACACACACACACACACAAATTCAGACACCCGAGGGCCTCTACTCTGAGATTTCGATTATATTGCTCTTTAGTATTGGGATTTTAAAGGCTCACCAGTTAATTCTAACATACAATAAAAATCAAGAACCACTGTCCTAAGTCAGATCTCAAGATTGGATGAGTAGCACTCAGCAAGCTTGGAATTTCAGGACAGGGCCAAAGAGGGTTGTGGGAAAGTGGAAGAATTCAGTCTTGAACATGATGGTGGAGGTGCTTAGTGTGGTGGAAAAGTGAAGACACCCAGGAGGCAGTTGGATGCTGTAGTCTGGAGCTCAAGGGGAGGATGCTGTGGAGTTATGGGTTGGAAATGTCAGCAAGGTAGTGGTCATGTGGTTGGATGAGCCCATTTCATGGAGGATGTGAAAAGCCATGGGCAGATCTTTCATTTTCTTTTCTAGGCTGTTTGTGGTTTTAAAGTTAGTCTGATGTTCCAGTGTTTAAAAAAAAATGAGCAGAATGCTACAGTGAAAGACAAGGGTTGGTTTGTACTGGGCACGTGGACTGGATGTGGGGGGTGGTCATGAGGGAATTCACCACCCCCTAGCATCCAGCTTCTTCTAGTACCGAGTCTATCTGAACCACCTTTTGATCCCTAACCAATCTTGAGTACAACCTGCATCATTTCATAAAAATTCATTGAGACTCTAGGTATTGCTTCAAGTAAGTATAATACATATTTAGTAGTAAAATGTCAACAGTTGGGTATCCATCAAGCACAGAACTCCAGATTTCTCTGTATAGTACAAGTACCAGGCAAGAGTAATGAATCAGACATCTAACAAATGTAAGCAATAGTGGTGAATCATTGCCAGTTAGGGCAAATACCATGGCATACTAATTAAAATGTGTAACAATCCTTCTAGATCAATGTGAAACCAACATCTTGTGGATATGATGTAAACTTTAGCCAGGTCACACTAGCTGGCAAATGAAGAGGCCTCTACATTAGAACACAGAGTACTTTACACCCACACAAAAGCCTATTTTTCTAGGCCCTTTCTCTGCAGGGAGGCAGGGGACACCAGGCTGAGCAAAGTTCTCTGAGCCAGACGCCATCTAAACCTGAGAGATTTCTCTAGACAGGTTCCAGATAAAGTTGAACTCAGCTTCAATCTCATGCAGTTTTCTTTTATTAAGATTTCTCAAAGCTTCACAGAGCCACCTATATCAAGCTGAACATCTAAAAAGATGTGAAGTTTAGCAACTTCACTAAAATAAAGCCACACTTCATTAACCTCACAGGCCTGAAGTTGCTTCATGGGAAAGAATTCAGCATGCCTATTAGCCTGCCAGCTATAGCACTGCCCCATGTACTTGAACCACACCACTTCCTGCTAAAGATGGATAACTGGTTAAGGTGGTCCAGGGATATCTGGCTGCAGCATTCTGGGTCCACCTTAACTACAGCTCAGAACTGTAACTGTTTGTCTGCCTTTCCCAAGCAATTGTGCCAAATAACAGGAATTTCAAAACTAGGCAGAAATTCTGACACTCCACATAATCTCTATTCCTCTTCAGCTACAAATAAGGCTTTGTATTCGATTAGACTCACAGCAGGTGAAAACCTCAATTAGTGAATTCATTCTGGGGCCTCTTTCTACCTTCCTCCCACACACCACACTTCAGAAAAAAAAATAGGGGAAGTCACTTTCTACTCTCAGATCACAAGTGAATTAACCCTTTGATCCACCCAATCCAGAAGAATCTTCGCTGGAAAATGGGAGGATGTTGAAAAATCCCTTTCTTCTCCATGCAGGAAAGAGGCAGAAAATTCTATTTTATCAGACTTTGTTTTCTTCGAACCCATAAATGCTGTTAGATTTTCTGATCAATCCAGAAATTAGTTTCTCTTTCTAACTGAAAACTCGCAATGCCAATATTATCTAAAGAATGATTAATGGACAGGCTGCTACAATAGAATTACTTTTAGGTTGTTATGTTTTTAAGGTGAAAAAAATATTAAATTTTAGTTTAAACAGTATGGTTTGGCCTTAAGAAGTGTGCAAAGTCCACCTTTCATACTTTGTAAATATTTATTTGTCAAAGGAAATTCATCATGGGGCAAGGAGAGAGGTTTTGTTTGAACATTCAAAAAAATTGAGACAGTTTTAGTTCTTAGAATGATTTACTTATACTTTGTCAATTGCTTTCTGGAAATAATTCATAATCCAGTTTTATGTATGAGCATGTGATTAAAAAAGAGAAGCTTTGTCTGTTTTAATTGTTTTAGTCCTGTCACTTTTCTTGCAACAAGTCATAGGACTGATCATCCACAAGAAAATACTGAACATATATCAAATAGTAATGCAGCTTTTAGAAGCAGTCATCTGTTACTGTCAAAGGTTCATTTCATTTTGAGTCTTTTTAATTAAAATGCAAAGTTCTACGTACATGCCTGCCTAAATTACTGCTTTCTGAGATACTCAAATTTCATAAAAAAGATAAATGCTGATCTAACCATTATTAATACTCATGACTTGGTTCTTGAAGTTTAGAAAAAAGTAAACAAAGAAATTATCAGTCAATTAAGTGAACAAGGAAGTCATCATAAATTGAAACAGATAAGGAAAATGTAATATTCTAATGCTACAGATGAAGACATGAGTTTTTCTTTGAGATGTATATCTACAAGAATCATGCTCTATCAAAAGCAGCCTTTTAAATCTTCAGCAATCATGACTTCAAATGAAGGCAAAGACATTACAGTCCAAGGGTAGAGTCCAGACCAATCCTGTCCCTGAAGAAGCTAGTCACTTAACCCTCTAGTGGTGAGTCACTTCACCCCACCAGAGCTTGGTTGACTCATCTGTAAAATGCACAGGACACCTCACAGGGCCAGAGTGTGGGGCAAAATCACATAATGACTCTGAGTGGAATTTGAAAGCTGGGGAAATCTGTGGTTATACAAAGTCATCTGTCAAGCACATATAATTCCTTAGAAGACCCGGTAAATTCAGGAATACTGTAAAGATATGGCATGAAATAAGTTTAGCACCAGTAGTTAACTTTTCATTGAGATTACTCTATGAAGGAAAATGAAAAGCCTAAGAGTTTCAGTCCTTCCTCTTCGGCAATTTACCAAAGGAACTTTTCCTCCTCTCGGTGTTTACATTTAAGAAGGAAAGTCAGTCTGGGGAAAATGGGTCATGCGTATAATCTTAGAGGCCAAGGCAGGAGGATTGCAAATTTGAGGCCAGCAAGGGCAAATTAGGGAGACTCTATCTCAAATAAAATTTGAGAAAACAGTGAGGGTGTAGCTCAGTGTTAGGGCACTTGCCTAGCATTCAGGAGGCCATGGGTTTAATCTTCTGTAAGTACAGGGTGAGTAGGTAAAGCAAGATTTTTTTTTGGCAAAATAAATCAGTAACCACAGCCTAAGATGTGTGTAAACCCCACACCATTTTCCATTAGTCTTTCTTCCCAAGGTTAAAATACAAACACTCTTCACCCATGAATAAAGGTGCACATGTGTTCTTATTTGCAGACAGCAGAACACTGTGGGAGAGTACGTGAATACTGATGTGGTAGGGGACAGTGGCAGAGAATGATCTTGATGGATTCTGTTGGTAGCAAGCCTTGAACAGCCAGCATGGGATAGGAGTCCCATGCAAAGACAGGCATCCATGAAAGGGGAGACTAAGTGAAAACCCACTTAACCAATTAATGATATACCAAGGACTGAATCTTACTCTCTAGCTCTTTTTTTTCCTGGTTTATTTTTCCCAAGGCTTTTCCTGAAGATGAAAAGGAAATGTAGATGTAATGAATCTTGATTTCTTCAGTTTCCAAGAAATGTTTTTCATGTGCTGCCCCCAAACTGTTTCTCTGTTAACTGTTTCCCTGTAGTATCTTTAAGTGGTCACAATCATGGTGCATTTATGGAACACTTGCATATATCTTTGCTGATCTTTCAAACTCTTCTCATTTTACTTTATGGTTCATAAAAATTGGAGAGGGTGTTGAAGATTGACATGGAAATATATTAAAATTTCACATATTTATCAGGTTTCTGTACAAGGGGGAATCCAAAGGAAATAGATCTTTGTCCTTAAGTAGTTTACAACCCAGTGTGGGACTATAGACTCCTACATGATCAAATACAGTATCAGATTAGATAAGTACAGAGACAGAGTGAAAAGGTAAAAAGAGAAAGGTGATTAGCTTGACCTATTGAAACTAAAGAACATGCATTTTAATTAAGGCATATTTATGCTTCAAAAACAGTATGGAACCACAAACGACTCTGAAGAGCAAAAGCAGTCTTGAGCAAAAAGGGAATGCTGGAAGTATCATAACCTAATAAAACTACAGTATATTTCAGAATATACTACAAGGCTATAGTAACAAAAACAGCATGATATTGGCATAACAATAGACATGTAGAACAAACAGGTGAGTATAGAAGACACAGAAGCAAACCAAGGCAATTACAGCCATCTGATTTTTTTGTCAAACAATTTTAATCAAATTAACACTAACCAGTAAAAGTCTCATTCTGTGAAAAGCCTGAATTTACATGATGCATCTGGCTCTCATTGTTTTTACTGTAAGGGGTGGAAAGTGGGACCCATTCCTGAATCTTCTCTCTAGTGACGGGATAAGGTATGTACTGTTCTTTTCTTTTCTCTTTGGAGATAGGATCTTGCTATGCAGTTCAGGCTGGCTTTGAGTTCACTTTGTAGCCCAGGCTTGTCTATAACTCACAATGATCATCTTGCCTCAGCCTCCTGAGTGCTGGGATTACAGATGTGCACCACCATGCCTGGTTTAAGGTATGTATTGTTCTAATGTACCATTCACTTTGAATGGCTTTTCTAAATGGATTTATGATCAGTTTTGTTGTTGGAGGATCATCAGTCATACCGGGAAGCCAATGATGCCAAAAATTGCCCTCATAGTATTTGTTGCCATATATGTGTCCCCCTACTAATGCACCAATCCTCATATCATTTGCTCTGAAGAAAATTCATGGATAGCCATGCAGGCTGATATGGCCAGGGAACTGTTGAAGCCTGCACCTCAGGACCTGCAGCAACTCCATCTTGTCCAACAGGCTCCAGCCATCTAATTCTTGACACAGGGGCCATAAACATATATTGGAGAAATAATAACCTCTCTAACAAGTGGTGCTGGACAAATTTGATACCCATATGTAGAAGATTGGAATTAGATCCCTATCTCTCACTCTGCACAAAAATCAGTTCAAAATAGATAGCAGACCTAAGTATAAGACCTGAAACATTGAAACTGCTCAAAGAAAAAAAAAAGAAAAAACTTGAAGTCATACATGCAGGAAATGTCTTCCTGAATAGGACTCCCATTGCACAGAAATTAACAGCAAGAATTGATGAATGGGATTACGTGAAGTTAAAAAGCTCTGCACAATAAAAAAGCAAAAAAAATCAACCAATAGAACAAATAGACAACCTATAGAAAAGGAAGAAATATTTCCTAGCATTCAACACGGATTAGTATCCGTAATACATAAAGATGTCAAAATACTTAATCCTAGATAAACCCAAATAATACAATCACTAAATGGGCAAAAGAATTAAACAGATGCTTCTCAAAAGAAGAAGTCCAAAGCTCTGTGTGGTGGAACATACCTGTAATCCAAGCACTGAGAAAGCCTGAGGCAGGAGGATCACAAGTGCAAGCCCAGCCAAAGGAAGTTAATGACTTAGGGAGACTTGGTAAAGGCCCAGGGTTCAATCCCCAGTATGGCAAACATGAAAGAAAGAAACGGGGGGGGGAGAGAGAGAGAACAAAAAAGAGTAGATGCTAGCATAAATAGGGTACACTGCTGATGGGACTATACACTGGTACAGTTATTATGGAAATCAGTATGGAGGTTCCTCACACACTGAAAATAGAGCTACTATTTGATCCAGCTGCATCACTCCTTGGTATATTCCTGAAAGAATAGGAATCACTATACTGCAGTGATACAGTGACACTTGTATACTCATACTCATTATGGAATATTCCACAATAGCTACGCTGTGGAAACAGCCTAGGTGCTTGGGAAAGAATAGATAAAGAAAATGTGGTACATATATATACATAATGGGATAGTATTCACCAATAAAGAAAAACAAAATCATGTCATCTATAGGAAAATGGATGAAGATGAAGATTATCATGTAAAGTGAAATAAGCCAGTTTTAGACAGCATCACATTTTCTCTTATATGTGGGATTAAAAAAATGGAGATGGCATGAAAGTAGAAGGGAGACTACTAGAGAAAAAGCAGAATGGAAGCAAGAGGAGAGGGCGAGAAGGGCGAGAGGGACAATGGGGTCATTAAAACAATCAAAGTATGTTATATGCATGTCCAAATATGCCAGAATGGAACCAATTGCTCTGTGTGACTAATATGTACTAATTTTTAAAAAGAACTAATTAGGCTTAATCACCAGGTTTCATGCAAAGTTTTACTAGTGTATGAAGAGCTGAAGTAAGTTTCTTTAATAGATCATATGAAGTAATTTCTTATATCAGTAATTTCGAAGATCCAGATTTCTTATGTTAACATACTGCTATGTTAAGATATTCATTTACGCTTTGTAGGAACTCAAAACCAAGTATAGGATAACGTTGGACTTTATATCTTGGGAAAGCTTATTAGGCAGAAAATACTACTGTCTCCATAAGGATATGAAGTCACATTCTGTTTATGTTTATTTGGTTGTTCATTTGGGATTTTTGTTTGTTTTTGGTTTGGACTTTTTGAGGAGAGGTCTTGTTACATACTCCAGGCTGCTCTGGGACTCACTGTAGTCCTCTTGCCTCAGCCTCCTGAATGGTGGGGTCATGTGCATGTACTACCACGCCCGGCCAAATCACATCCTTGAGTTAATATCAGTACCACCTTAGTCTTCATGGCTTGACCTACTCTTATCTCTTAGAAGCTGGCAGACAAAGAAACGGATGCCTCTTTTGTTATTTTTTATGTCTTGAGACAGTTCTTATTAGGTAGCCCAGGGCGGCCTCAAACTTGTGGTGATCATCTGGCCTCAGCCTCCTGAGTGCTAGGGTTATAGGTATGAACCACCACACTTGACAAGAAGCCTCTTCTTATACCCAGGACAGAGAAAGACACTGACACTTCCTGTACTTTTGACTCTTCCTTTTTAAATAGAATTAAATTTGGGTTGGAAAGGAACGGGGATGAAAAAGAGGACACAGATCGGGATGGGGATGCATGTCTGAGAGCCATTACGATAGCCTAATTAGAGAGGATAAAAGTCTAAACTAAGAAAGTAACACTGAGAGTTTGTGGAAAGGATCGATTCAAAACAGGTTACGGAGCTGGGCATGGTGGCCCATGCCCATAACCCCAGCACCTTGGGAGACTGAGGCAGGAGAACTATCATTTCTAGCTCAACCTGGGCAATACGGTGACTTTCAAAAAAAATTAAAGGACTGGAGAAGTAGCTAAGTGTGAAGGCCTTACATTTAATCTCTAGTAATGAAAATGAAGCCAAGTTATGGCATAAAGTCAATGCTACTTTCCAACCAGTTGAATGTGAGGGCAGGAGCAAAGGGTAGAAGCTTGGATTTTTTATATGGCATCATTAGTTGTACAGTCACATTTGTATGTATACTACATATGTATCTATACCTCACATTTTCCCATGAAGGCTTTAGGGAAGTTTAAAACACCACATAATGTTTAAAAATTAGTAGATATGGAGCTGGGGGTATAGGTCACTAATAGAGCAGGTACAAAGCCCTGGGTTTGATCCCCAGCATCACAAAAACACCAGAGAAATAAAAGAATAGATTAAAATCCAGGATTAAAACTTTAAGAAGGGAGGAAAGGTTAGCTCAAAGATTCAGAGATCACTGGGCTTGATAAAGCTGTTAGATGATGCTATGCACACCCACCCAAGCAAGAAAGACAAGACCAAGAATTAGAAGAGATGGGTGCCAACTAGAGCTCTTGTGCTTTGTTGCCAGGAGTATTAACCAGTAAAATTGCATGGAAATTGAAAGAAAGCATAAAGCCTGCAGACATGTGTACCCTATGACCTAGCAATGGCACTCCTGAAAACGTCCCTAAACCAATGCACACGTATATGAGGTATGATCAGAAACTACAGTGAATGTTTAAATTTGACAACAAATTATCGCAGTAAAAGAGGAATTGTCATTAACCCCTCTCAAAATATTCCTTTCTCCCAACACACTAATCCCATCATTCTTGCCACTTTTGGAAGCAGTTCTTGATGTTGTCTTTGTGAGTATCTTTACTAGCACTGTTGTGGCTACCCTGATGTCCTGAATTGATTCGAAACATTTACCTTTCATAGTCACTTAGACTTTGGGGAAGAGCCAGAACTCACACAGTGCCAGATCCTGTGAATAAGATGTATTGGGATACACTGGAATGTTTTTATGAGACACTCGCAAAAGAGGACTTCTGGAACTGCTTCAGAAAGTGGCAAGAACAATAGCATAAACATGCTTGAAGTGAGACAGAATATTTTTGATGGAACATTAATGGCAATGTGTCTTTTCCTGCAATTATTTTTAAAACTTTAAACATTCACCATAAATTTCAATCAACCTTGTATTATGCTTCATATCCTATTAGTAGTTTAAACATATTAAGTCAGATAATCTTCAAAACAAGTCTCTGATGAGTTTCTACTTTTATCTTAATTTTATAGATGAGAATGTCAAGGAAACAAGAAATAAAGAAACTTTCTCAAGGACCCCTGAGAGTGGCAACTGGCAGAGTTGCATTGTGAAACTAAGCACTTGGGGACACTATGTCTTTGCCACTTTGTCATCCTGGTATAGGGTTTTTCTAACTGAAGGTCATGTAGTATGCATATAGAGGGTCATGACCAGCATTATTTTTAAGGTAATAGAACCAAACAGAAACCATGAGAACATATTATCAAGTAAATAAGCAATGTTTTGTGAAATTTTTATTTCCTTCATCCAGGCATCAATATAAAAAATACACAAATTATACTTTTACATGTGTGTTTGTATACTGGCACTGGGATCATATATAAAAGTTCATTTTTAGTGTGTATCTTTTGATGGAAGCTATGGAGTGTACTGTATAAAGAAATGGATGTACTGTGTGCCTAACACACAATTTTGCATGATGTAATTTCTCTAGACTAGGGCTTAGAAGTGTGTTGGGAGCAATCAATTTGCATTCCTATTCCTGGTTAGAGCTGGAGCACTAAAGGAGACTGGAGAGTGATTAA
Source organism: Dinomys branickii (assembly GCA_004027595.1). Lineage (NCBI taxonomy): Eukaryota > Metazoa > Chordata > Mammalia > Rodentia > Dinomyidae > Dinomys > Dinomys branickii. The sequence goes on from PVLD010008324.1 coordinate 74,710, forward strand.
GAAATTCAGGAGCCAGAGCAAGGAGGGTGGGGTATTCATTGAGTCTGAAGTTACAGCCACATGGAGTGCTGCAGGGGGTAGAATATGCTCCAAGTTTGAGGGACGTCTTTTGCCAGCTGTTTGTTTGGGTGGCTGTTTAGTAGTATACTAGGAATCACTCGGCCTTTTCTTTCTCTTCCAAATGGCATGGTAATATTGTCACACTGCAGAAGGCAAAACATTGCTGCTAAAAGTATTGTCAAGGGGAGTAACAAGCAGCTCACACGACCATACACAACTGCATGTTGCCTGTCTGAGCTATATACTTTCAAACATAAACTGAGAAATAATCCTTCTGTTCTCACTCTGCAGTGAGACCTAGTTTGGAGCCCTTGCTAGCATACCCAGGTCTAGGCCAAAAAATTGGCAAGCATATACCTGGCAGAATGATGATATTTAAGGGCCGGATGGTCCCCATTCTATTTAATACCTATGAATTCATTCTATTAAGTACTTGGGATGTTGATCTGAATAAGTTCATGAAGATGGATGAGGATGCCCTTTTTTTAAAAAAAGAGAAAAGTATTCCCATATAATTGTAGGGACACAGAGATAGTCTGTGGCCATGGGATGCTAAGCACATGAAGAATAAAAATAACACCTTCGAGAATAAAATTATTTTCAAAAGAATGCCTTGCCATGAGTATAACTAGAAAGGAAGTCACAGTCACGACGTGCTCAGTATTTAATCACACCAACATTCATTAAATGTCCTATAGTCACAAGCAGTTAATTTACTACATTTCCAATGAGTATTTCTTATATTTTAAAATCACCAGACTATGCAAACCGTAGTATTTTTACCATTGGATATGAAGCTATGAATCAACTATTTAGCCTAGCAATGGTCACTCATAAAACAAACATTTTAATAGTATGTCCCACTTATCTGTACCTTAATTCAGTCTTCCCAGCCCCCAGAAAAGCATGCCTGAGAGTTTTTTCTAGCATCTTGTAGTATATTCAAAATGACCACAAATTCTAATCCCAGTTATGCCATCTGGCTCCTTCATGTGACTCTGATATCTCCTCTCCATCAAGGAGTGGTGCCCTTCCCACCCTTAGTATCTGGAAAGCACTGACACAACCTGCTTTAGCCAATGGACGATGTATGAGACAGTCTCCATGCAAAGAATCCTGGCCTAGTGTGTTGGAGAATGAGACACACAGACCTAGCTGCATCTGTTCCTGGATGACAGTCTGCCAACCATCAGACATGCAAATCAGTCCACGGTAGCTCATCCAACCGCCAACCTACCACAGATGTAAGCAAGGCCAGCAGCAAACAGTCCAATGGTCCTGACTCCAAACTGGACCCAATCCACCCATTAAATAGTGAGCTAAATAAATGCCTGTGACATTGCAGAGTCTACAAACTATGGTTCATGGATGAAGTCTGCTTTGTAGCCTGTTTTTATACAGTCTCTAGTAAAGTATAATTTTTACACTTATATATATATATATATATATATATATATATATATTTCTCTCTTTTAAATCAAAGAACATGTAGCAGAGACAATGTGAGGTTCACAAAGCCTAAAACATTTACTCTCTGGTTCCTTACAGAAAATGTTTGTTTACCTCTTTGTTAGGTCAGTAAGTTTTGAGATGGTTTGTTATGTGGCAAAGGGTAGCTGACACACATTTGCTACCAAGAAAGAATGTTAGATACTAGGACTTTCTCACAGAACTCTGTTGACATCGTATCAGTTTATACTCAGTACTTATCTTCAAGTTGCTCCTTAACTAAGATAATTAAATCAAATAAACAAATTCACAGATAACCTGGGAAGCTATTTTTGTAGTGTGCTTAAGATATTCTTAAGGGTAGGCAGAAATTTATACAACTATATGATTTTTGGCAACTTTACTAATAGTATCTCCAAACTAGAAATGAACCAAATGTGTAACAACAAATGAATGCATAAACAAAGTGTAATATATCCATGTAACAGATGGTACCTTGAAATTGAAAGGAAATGAAATATAGACCCTCAAACTACTGATGTTCAAAATCAGTGTGCTGTGTAAGAAACCAGACACATACACAAATAATGCATGAGTCCGTTTATAAAAAATTCTAGAAAGCAAAAATCAATACATAGTGACAGGAAGCAGATCAGTAGCCTCCTAGGGTAAAGGATAAAGGCAAGAATGGCTTGTGAAGAGGCAGAAAGAGACTTCAGGGGGATAAGAAAGTACAGTACTTTGTAGCAATGATTTCTCAAGCACACATCTGTCAACTATCGGTGAATGGTACATATTCAATGGATGTAGTTTATTGTGTAAATGATCCTTTAATGAAATTGATTTTTAAAGTTTTTAAAAAGCATTTGCCCTAAAATCAAATTTAACATTCAAGAATGTACACAGTTGGACAGAAAATGAGGTGCATTGCACAGGATGTTGATATAAATATAGGACAGATCCAGGTCATGCTGTCACTTCCCTTCTGATTAATTCAGAAAATATCAAAACATTAGATTCAGAAGTGACCTTAAAGGTTAATGAATTACATCCTCTCATCTAATACAGAAATTGCCTGTAGGGGTGAGACAGTCATTTCAGCCTTGAATATCTGCTGTACAGGGAGGGAGTTTACTGACTTTGAAGGCGGTTGACTCTACTTTTCGGAAACCTCAATTATAAAATTTTCTTTACTGTTTAGTTAAAATGTGCTTTCCTATAACTTCCAAATATTGAGCAGAATCTATTCTAAGGATAAAACAAAAAATAAAATGAAGCAAAGAAGAAACACTTAACCAAAATACAATAAATCTCTTCTAACCTTATAAATATTTGGATCTCCCTTATATATTTTTCCTCATTCTAATTCTCTTTAAGCAAAAATCTACATACTTGCATTTCCTTCTATTTTTCATAATCTATAGACCCTCTCCTATACTAGCATATTTGAAAGGGAAGCTGTGTTTAAAATGTGATTTCCAGAACTTGAGTATGTGGGGTGCTTCCATTCCCTGCTTTGCCACTATAAATGTTGTTTATAATTGTTGTAGCAAAAGTGTCATATCGCATTTTTGTTCATATTGAATTTGCGAATTAGTAAAAATCCAAGGGTTTTAAAACATAATCTGATATTAATAAAAGTCTCCTCTCTCCTGTGTTTTTACAATTGATTACCTGAGGCTAAATGTGAGATTTACATCTTATTTAAATATGCTTTTAAATTTCATCTGGAAATAAGAACTCATGTTCATTTTTTTCCTTTTCCCCCTCATATTAGAGATTGAACCCAGGGCCTTGCGCATGCTTTACTGCTTAGCAGCACACACCCACCCTCAGATCCCGAGAACTCACCTTCCTGACTGAAATCTTTGAGAATTTTGCTATTATTATCATTGACAGTACTAACAACTTTTGTCAATTTCCAAATATTGCTAAGGCCAGCTGAAATTTTAAAAAAGGGTAAAATGGAAACAGCTTTGTAACTGGGGGGGAAGAGACGTTGAAGGGAGGAGAGAGGATTGGGAAAAAAGAGGAATGAAATGCATCATGCACGGGTACAAAGTCCCTGTGATGAATGTGATCATTATGTATATCTAAAATGGACTGAGAAATTTAATTTTAAAATAATTTAAAAAATAATATACTGTGGATTTGGCTATGTTAGGTGGTAAAAAGACCAAAATAGATACAACCAGTGTTTCTCTGAAAATAAGATGTTCCTGGGAAATAATCAGCCTTGCAGGCCAGAGATCAAAAACGCCAGCCCAGATCAGCCTAGCCTTGCCTCACCTGCATTCACTGTTCTCTTGCTTGGTGGCCACTCTGCAAGGCGGGTGGGGCAACGACAGGCTGATCCGGGCTGACATTTTTGATCTCTGGTTTTCAAGGCTGATTTTTTCCTGGTTAGGTCTTGTGTTGCGGGAAAGAGGGTAAAGATGTTCTCCTCTTGTCGTTCTTAAACCACAGAGGAAGACATATGTATACACGATCACAACTTGGGTAGGTAAGTGCTGCTGGAGAGCTGTACTCACCAGGGTTTGTTTGTTTGTGTCCTTATTTGTTTGTTTGTTGTAATACTGGCACATACACCAGGCAAGAACTCTACCACTGAGCTACATCCTCTACCCACAAAGTTGTGCTAACTGGAATACAGCCAGAGAGATTTCACAGAGGTAACGATGCAGAAGCAAAATTGGCCGGGTGTGGTTTCTAGGCAGATGGCTGAGGTAAATGCAAGAGGTCCCTGAAGAAGACACACCCCTCTGCAAAGGCACGGCTGTCTTCAATATAAAGCCAGCGACAGAGACTCTGCTGTACATTAAACCAGATCTATCAAACCACATTCTCTAGATGTCTTCTTAAATCAGTTGCAAATTCACCCTATTATCTAGCCCACAGCTCTTCATTTTGTACCTACATTTGTTAAAAAAGAACTTGAAACAATGTTTGCAAAGTAGTAACGGTCTTCTCACGTGACCATCCAGTAGCCACGACAAAAATGCAAATGAGGTGAAAGCGGCATAACACTTTTCCAGAGCCTGATGCTGATTCCGGGAGCATGCTACTCTAAGTACTTATTACAATTGATTTGATGTATGTAGGATTTTTTTGCTGATCAACATCCAACTTACCAGTTTGTAATTTCTAAAATTTATCTCGTTAGTTTTGAAATGTCAAAAGAGTGCTTTGTTGTATCCTTATAGGACATCACCTACCCTCTCCAATATGCGCTCCAAGCCTGCACTCAGTGGCTTTTCTCATGAGAGCGGGCCTGCTGCTGAGCAACAACAATGCGCTTGATTGAGTAGAATGAGATGCCAGATACCTAGATAGAGCTGGGACTCCAGTGGCACTTCTACCAACTGAGATCCGCTCTCTCCATTCATTGTATTCATTTCACAACAAAAACAATAGGAAGAATTCTCCTAAGATGGACTAGGAAAGGATTCTCTTCCTCTTCAACATAAGCACGGCTGAGGCTGAGGAGAGAACTCGGCGGCACAGTGCCTGCCTGGCAAGTGCAAGGTCCTGAGTTTGCTTTCTGGCACCAAAAAAAAAAAAAAAAAGAGTAAAATTTTGGTTGCATCTAGGTCATTTTAAAATCCAGGATATTTTCTTTAAAAGCAAATGATTGGAAAGTTTGAGTGTATCGTTGTTTTTTATGTCTCTGTGGCCCTCAAATGATCTTTAGTAGAGAAGCGGTTCTCTATTTGTGACTTGTAAAACTCACGATGATGGCAGTAGATGGTGTTAAGAAGGTTAGACTTGCTTTACTGCTTTTTGCTTGGTGGCTTTCAGTTGGATGAGCAAAAAAAGATAATATTCAGTGTTTTCTGAAACTGTACCCTAAACCTATGTAAATCTCTAACTTGCACCACCGACATATCTCCTGTCTTCTGGAGGATTTGCACCAGAGCTAAATAATTGGCATATACTTACACCTAGCTGTAATCAAATGTAAAGGCACATGTGTAAAACAAGTGCTCTTTATAGAGGAAATGTGATAACTGAATTTGTCACTAGATCATTTGTTGGGAGAAAAGTGGTGAATCATTTCCCCCACCTCTACTTTTCTATCCTTTACTGACACTGATTATATTTCAAGATTCTGATGAACACTTTCCTGCTGATACATCTTTATCTATGGCAAAGTGAAATGTGTTATCTAAAGCTAATAAAGTGATTTACAAGTTTCAGTGAAGGGTAAATATAAATAGTAAAAACAATCCATTATTTATCATTAGTAAATCCAACATTCTTTTCTGGCAACACAGTTTTCACAAGAAGCTGTACTTACATTAGCTTTTCTTAAACCTTGCTGAAAAGTGGCAATTTTTTCTAATATGTAATCAAGGGAATTTTGTGTTAGGAGGAAAATTTCTCATTTTGGTAAAGGATGTTTAGAGGGGAGGTAGGGAAAACAAGAAAGATCTTGTGTGAGGGGTAAATGTTCTTTTAATCAAATGAAATCTGATTTCTAGCCTTAGAATATTTCCAAGTTTAATAACAAATTTGTAATTCTGAAAATGAAGTCAAATACACATGTACAAGTAGGTTTAAATAATTTTGAATAAATTTGATTCAATGTTTTTTCTCAAATGTCATACTTTTCTATATGAACCTGTCTATGAATTCATGTCTTTTAAACTTTTAACTCAAAGGAACTCAAATAAGCTTTATTCATGATAAACCAAAAATAAAAAAATAATGATAAACCAAATTGTAGGCAAAATTCTTTACTGAAAGAGCTAGTAGTTTTGGGTAAGTTATGCCTAAAATGCATAACTTACATAAGTTATGTAATTTATGCATTATTTACATAAAATTTAACAAAAGCATGATAAAGCAAATATATTGAAAAATCTTGCACAGGATTGAGAATGGTTATATTTTCACAGGTTGTGTATATGTATATATATATATATATATTCAACCTAATGAATTTAAGCCTAGGATGTGAATTCAGACATGATAGTGGTAAAAAAAAAAAGGCCAACTCTAATTGCTTCATTGATTTAAATTATGAGGTATTTTGGGGGGCAGGGGTTGAGACAAGGTCTCGCTATGTACGTCAGGTTGGTTTTAAATTCACTATGTAATCCTGGCCGGCCTTGAACTTGCAGCAATCCTCCCACCTCAGCCTCCAAAATGCTGGGATTATAGATGTGTGCCACCATGCCTGGCAAATCATGAGTTTTTGAATCTTTACTATCAGTCCAAGAGAATTTTCTTTTCTGTGGCTTGTTCTCTGAAGCAAAAGCTACTAAACTGTTAAAATACTAATTTTGAAAAATTTTGTGCTGCTATAACTATTAACAGTTCACTGAGTTTTCATATCTTACCTGGTCTGGTCTACACTTAATTTGAGTCGTGATTTAATCTGTGATAGGAGAGTAGTGGTAAGAACCATAAGCCTCACCGAGTGTCGTGGCACATGCCTGCCATCCCAGCTCTTTGGGAGGCAAAGGAGGGAGCATTACAAGTTGAAGGCCAGTCTGAGAAACTTAGTAAAACTGTCTCATAAAAATTTTAAAATGTCTAGGGAAGTAGTTCAGAGGTAGTGTGCATACACACATGCACACACACCCACACTCACATCCATAAATACGTTGAGAATCAGAGAATATGTGAGCTAAATTTTTAGGAGAGGATAAGGAAAGTAAAAAGGGCCAAGCTGGCCACAGTAGCATGTCCTGCAATCCCAGTGATATGGGAGGCCGGGGTGAGAGCACAGTTTTGAAACCAACTTAGGCAATCTATTTATTTATTTATTTTGGTTTTGTGAAACAGGGTCTTGCTATAGACAGTTCTGGCAGGACTTCAGCTCATTATGTAGCCCAGGCTGGATGGTCTTGAAAAGGTGGTCATCCTCCTGCCTCTGCTTCCTAAGTGCTTGGCTTACAGACTTAATACCACCATCTTTGGCAGGCCGAAAGCAATATAGAGATATAAAAAAAAATAGAGATATAGTGAGATCTTGTCTCAAAGTAAAAAATAAAATGGGCTGGGGATGTAGCTCAGCAAGAAGGCCTTGGGTTCAATCCCCAGTGCTGTGCAGGGGTTGGGGGTTGGTCTAGCTGACAAAGTAAACATTGTGTTTAGCTCCATCTAGGAATAGTAGTGTTGATAAGGACAGTGTCACAGCACCCTTTTCTCCAGTACAGCAGTGAACTATGAGATAAACAGGTTCAAGACTCAGGCACCTGGGGTTCCAACTGTTGAGACAGTTCATCCAGGGAGGTACTGCTAGCAATGCTTCTGCTCCAACCTAGACATATGATTTTTGTTCCCAGTAAGGGTCTGCACACAGAGACAGCAGAATAGTGAGAAGGAAGAAGGTAGTTGGAGACAAAGAAGCCTTAGTGATAAGATCTTCAGAAAGAAAAAAAGTACCTAGAGATGGTCTGTGGCCTCAGGAACCTGGAAGCTCTACCTATTCAGCATTCAGTGTAGGTTGAGCCATAGGGAAATCAACTGTCGGCTTGGTGTTATTCCTTTTCTACTGTAGCCATCATGGATGATCACAAAAGGTAAGCCAAACTCCTTCTTCAAGTATTGTAATATGGGGCTGCGGATATAGCTCAGTCCTGGGAAGCGCAAGGTCCTGAGTTCGATCCCCGGTACCGCCAAAAAAAAAAAAAAAAAAAAGGAAAATTTTAATAAGGAGTTGTTTCCTGCCTGGCGTAGCGGTGAATACCTGTAATCCCAGCAGTCTGGGAGGCTGAGGCAGGAGGGTCATAAGTTTGAGGCCTGCCTGGGAAGCAGTGATTTAGCAAGACCTTGTCTCAAAATAAAAAAAAATTTAAAAAGTAACAGGGAGGATGTAGCTCAGTGCAAAGGCCCTGAGTTCAATACTTAGTACTATAAAAAAAAAAGAAAAACAAAATTAGAATTTTTTTTAATGATTCAGTTCTGTTCTTCCTACTCCAACACCCCCTAAAGCTAATGCTTCCTTAAAGGTAATGCCTTACACATACACCTTTTCTTCTCTTCCTTCTTACCCCTGGCTTTGGAACTGGTTGGTACCTCATACCTTCAGCAATTCATCACACATTAGAAGGAGATTTTAGATATTAAAACATTCAGTCTGTCAATCTACATAGGAAGCACCCTCGCTGTCTTTAAAATGCTATTCTGAGACATTTAAAGAGGGCCATCTGCAGTAAGAATGGTCATTAGATGATGATAAACAGTACCGGGTCCCAGATGGAGAAAGTAATAGTATTTGAGAACCATTTTCATGTTAATGGTATAGATTACATATTAAAGAAATGTGCCAGTAATGAAGCAAAAAACAAAGAGGGCCGGTGGAGAAGAACAGTTATGCTATTGAAAGCAATGATATAATAAGTAGAATGGCCCCCAGCCATCTGTTTTTAAAGCTTACTGTGTTTAAGCTGTTAGGACCATTCCATTGTCCATCAGGTGCTATTCTGAGACCACAGCGCAGTGGGCAAAGCTAATAGCAGTTACACCATTGTTAATGTCTTTTAATGAATAAAGTTTTCTAGTGCTCCCAGAAATAATGGGGGCATAATGTACAATTTTCCTTCTAGAGTTGGTCCTTTCCCTTAGTCTACTTAGGAGACTTGTAGGACTTTTATGCCCACTCTGCATAATTCCTTCTATTTCACAGATGTTTTTTAAGGTACTAAAGGCAGTTATGCCAACTCAAGACATTTTTCATTTGAAATAAAAAAAGTTCTTAAATTATCTGGATGCTTGTGAGTGAAGAGACAAAAATTATGTGGCTGCTTCCCATACCCTTAGAAGCATATCCCTATTTAAAAAAAAATTACTGGGGAACATATATGTAAATGTATATAGTAATATAAAAATAAAAATAAGTGAACAAATGGAGAAAATATTGGAAAATACTCAGTTGCTACCTTTCTAACTAATGCACACTAACATATGCACTATAGAATACATGACAAATTGCCACACTTGTGACATTCAAAAAATGTTTCTTAGTTCTTAACTTATACACACCCTACCTCTGAATAGACTAGAAAAGAACCTTAAAATGCAGTTTGCAGGTATTAACTTGCATTAAGGATCTCCCTAAGTTTCCATCTATTGTGCTTCCAAAATTAAAACTTTCTCCTTACATTTTGCAATTTGGATCCTGTAAGGAGATAAAGTGAGAAGAAAAAAAAGTTTGCGATTCAGGGGTGTAATGAACTCCAGCTGGCATATCATGAGCCTAGTTATGTCAAAATAAATAAATGATCAAGAATAATCTTAAAAAACAAAATCAGATTGGAACTTTGGAAAATAAATTTAGGTAAAACAAGCAAAAAGAAAATGGGCAGGCTATTAAAATTCAGAAGCTGATTGATTATGTATTAGGCAGATCAAAGCCTCTGGGTGGTAATGAGCTTCCAAACGGGATTACCACCTGTCCTGTTCAACTAGCAGCTGGACCTACCAAGAACAGCTGGACAAGAACACTTATATAAAATTAGCCTTTAGAAGCATAAGCTAAGTTTTTTCACCAGCTTCTCAGTTCTGCATCTTTATCACTCATGCCAGGAGTAAAAAGCATTTTATATTTTGATGATGTTTTTGCCTTAGGGAAAATAGAGCTTTGAACACCAAAATTCCCAGTAGCTTGTTACCAAGGAACAGAAGTTGTCTTCTAAA